>JAJJWX010001012.1:0-41462 GCA_023529315.1 Papaver bracteatum
CAACAAGGTTTATGGAAGAAAGGGAACCGATACTATGAACATGTGCAATACGTTTTTGGGAAGAACAGTCCTATGGACATGTGCAATGCATACAAGTTACATACCAAATATATGTGAGAGTAGATCCTAGCACCTAGTTAGCTAGTATCTTTTGGTAAGCTGATGTAAATATGCACAATACTCACATGGAGGTGGGCAGAAAACTTGTTTGGTAGAATTATAAACCTATAAGTTGTGATTGGTGGTGCCAATCAATCACATAGTTCTTGAAGATCAATGAACCAATTCTAAACTTGTTTGGAAGTGTGGTAAATCGGTTTCAAGTGAGCAAGCATGGAAAGACTTGCAAAAAAGTAATATGTAAATATCACACTTTGAACCGCGTGCATCAATGCTTATTATATATTGTTCAAAGATATTCCTTTAATCGGCTAAGAAGGAAGTAAATCCCAAGATCAATTTAAATAAGTTAAGAATCTTTTAATTAAGGGTTTTTAATTATATATGGAAAATAAGAATTAGTAATGTGCATTTGATAATTAAAGATTTTCAAGGAGATTTCGATCATTATTTTTGGATAAGACATTCACGGGGAACTAGGAAACTTAATTTGGTGGAGTAATAAAAAATCTCTTGAGAATATTTTAGGTTATGGAAATTCATTGGTGTCAAACTTCCTTGTCTATAAATACTTTGAGTTTGCATTTCACTAGTAAGCTAATCTCGTCTTGTTAGACTTACTCTTTTGTCTTTATTCTTGGTAAAATCACCTTTATCGGAGAGGAGGGTAATCTAATTAGGTGAAATCTCTTACGGTAGCTCAATTTAAAGTCTTCTTTGGGATTGAGAAGCTCTGAAAGCGACCGTTGGTTGGAAACTAGATATTGCGGTTTATCTTTAGTTTTTCGTGTGATTTGATTGACTAACGGTGGTTGAACTTTGATTGCATCTAGTTTGTTTATGCTTGAGAATCTTTTCTTCATTATAAGATTCACTCAAATCTAGTTGAGTTTCAGGATCTTTAGATATTCTTAGATTTAAAGATGATCTTATGATAATCCATTAGTCTGGATTACATTATTGTGATTGATCACAATGATTCAAGTAGTTATTAATTGCAGGTGCTTATTGAAGATCTAAGAAGATTTTAAGACAAACAAGATATTGAAGATTTCTGACTTGGTTTTTACAATCTTTGGTGTGCACAATACTTATTTGGGAAAAAGAGGATCCGACTATAATTGATTTATCCTTTTGGGTATTTTGATCGAATAATTGAGAAAGATCGGCATCAATACATTTCCTTGTTATTAAAGGTATTGATTGGCTTAATCTTAACGATTTCCTTTGGGTGATTGAATATAAGATAGATCTTGGAACCTGGAAAAGGAGTTTATGTTAAGATACACAAGGGAACCTTTGCGCAACTCATATCACTTGGTTGAAGAAAGTTGATACCAAACAGATTTGTTGTTCCTTTACTGTTTGGAATACGAACCAAAGGAATTGGTCCAAGTATGTGACTTGTTTACATGTTGGAGGCGTGGGAATACATGAGGAAATAGCTGAACTATAGGTTTTGTTACTTGGTCTCAACTATACAAAGTTGGTTTATTTTGTATAGCGGCTTAATCATGAGAGTATTCAATTGGATTTGGTCCAGTTTTTTCTTCAGATTGCGGTTTTAGTTAACAAAATCTTCCTAAGTCATTTACTTTATATTTCATCATTATAATTGTTTTATTATAATTAAAGTAAATTAACAAGCGTTAATTCATATTTACTTGATCGCAAAATCATATTGAGTTTGGTTAAGTCCAACCTTTGTATCAAGTAAACATACTTTGTTCTTTGTATTATATCGATCTCAGTATCCATGAGCGATCACACAAAGTGTGAACAATTTGTTGTATTGTCTCGACTCAGTCCATAGACAATCACTTTTGGGGAAAGGAGTTATAGGATGGAAAAGTAATAGCTTGAGGTATATTTGGGTATCCTCGCCTTTTCAATTGGTATCAGAGCAGGCAAGCACGAAAATATCTGACAATATATGTTTGGTGTGATCCATGCTATAAGAATTGAATCTAATGAATGATTCAGTTAACGTAAAGCAAGACATAAATAGTTTTGAATTAACACTTGAAATGAGGGGATCTACGATTTAATATCTGAAGAAATCATCTCTAGAGATTCTATGAGACATGTTAATCTTGTTAATATTGTAGAAACCGATGACGACTGGAAAATACGTCTATAAGAAAGGCTAGATTAAATTTCCGATGATGATGACTCAGATTTTGAACAAGAAGATGAAACTTCCTATAGTGTTTGGTTAAGTCTGAACCTATTATCAAGTAATCATACTCTGTTGTTGTATTGTCTCGATATTGTATCCATAGTCGATCACACGAAGTGTGAATCGATTCATTGTATTGTATCGACTCATTCCATGGACAATCACTTTCGGAGAAAGGACTTATAGGTGGAAAATTTTTAGATTGAGGTATATATGGGTACCCTCGTATTTTCAAAATTAGATCCATGTAGTTCATCTAGTAGTTCATCAATCACAGGTATTGGAAATTTGTCTTTGATGGTTAGGTCATTCAACTTTCTATAATCAACACAAAAGCGCCAAGAGTTGTCTTTCTTTTTTGACAAGTAGTATAAGAGAAGCAAATGAGCTATTGTAGTTTTGAATAATCCTTGTATGGAGTATTTCTTTAACTAATGTTTCAACAACATTTTTGTGAATGAATGGGAATTTGTAAGGTCTTAAATTAACTGGATGAGCATTAGGTTTGAGTGGTATTTGATGGTCTAAAATTCTGGTGGGGTTAAGTTGGATAGTTTTGAAAAAAACGTCTTGTTAAGCATTGAGTACATCCTTAATTGGTGATGGTATAGTGTCATTTATTGGCTGAACAGAGATGGAAAAATGTTCCCCTAGTAATCAATGAGTATTTTTTCTGAAAGTGATGTGAATTCCCTGCTGAAGGAAGGTACGCAACCAATATGCTTCAAGAACTATGTCACACCCCCCAAGAGGAAGTAAATGGAAATCACCTTCACATTGATGGCCCTCTATTTTCCAACTAAGCTGCTTACACCTTCCTTTGATAGTAGTTCGATCTACATTAGATACTATGACCAACATGTGAGTTGTGGGATGTATTTCACTCTTCAATTTGGTAGCAAACTCAGTATCTATGAAGCTGTGGGTACTCCCTGTATCTTCTAGGACAGTAATTTGATGCTTCTTTAACAAACCAGGGAAGCATATTGTATCGCCACTCGTATGACCAATGAGAGCATGTAGATAGATTTTCATCTCAGATTCTACTACTTGTTCATCAGGTGGCTATTGAATAGTAGGTTCAGCAGCTTGACATGATTCTTTTTCCATAATAACCATAACTAATTTTATTTTTCATCACAGTTTTTAACAAAGTTAACAGTTATAGTTAGAACGACCGCTTCGGTTGAACTGCCCAAGCGTTATTTATCTCAAGATTGTTGTCAAGTTTAGTTGTCAAAACTATAAGTCTTGATTTATAGTCTATTTATAGCTAAGTCTCGGATTAGGATATAAAGTGTAGTTGAGCTTTAGACTTCACGGAGTTCATCGATTGAAGACGAAAAACTACTAAGGGGAGCTTGTGGAACTTCATCAACAAAAGGTATATGGAGACTTGAACTCAGCTATCACTCAAAAGTTTATCTACTCTATCTCCTATTTGAGACAAAAGTCGTATATCTATATAGACTTTGATTATACACATTTCATATTTCGAGCTGAGTTTAACTCGCTTACAAATATGTATTGGTAAGCCTTCGCTTTAACCAAGTTCATCTTATATTCTTGACGAAAGTCAAAAGATGATCATGTGAAAATCGCCTTATAACATCTTACATGATTTGTGTGAGACAGTCATTTGATGTAGACTCGGAATATTTCGTATCGATCATTCGATCGCTTGAAAATTGCTTCGAAGCAAATAGTCTATATGAGACAGCTATTGTCATCTTCTATGAATGTTTCAAAGATTAAAATGAGAGTTTATGTAAAATAACCATGACTGGATATAGCATAGTATGCGTACTTGTATGCTAATTTGTGCAAGATATTCCAAGTCCGGGAACCATAGTATGCATGCCCGTATGCGTACTGGTTGGTTAATGAAAGTTTGGGAACTTAGTATGCATACTGGCGTGAGTTTTAAAAGGTATGCGTACCCGTTCGCATAATGGCGAATCCAAACTTGGTACGTCCACTTAGGTATGCGTACCCGTTTGCATACTTGAGTAGGTTATGTTCAAAAATCGGTTTGTTCATGAACAAATACATTTATATAATAAGAAATGAAATCTTTTGCAAACCTTGGATATAATGTTCATGAATTGATTCGAGTTAATCAAAATCGATTTTTCTTCAATTGTGTAATGTATACTTCTATGAGAATATAAACAATTGAACAACTCTAGAACTAGTTTCATTTGAGTCATTTGAACTTGTTATGGTTAAGATGAATATGGTTGATATGGAAGTATTCATATGCCTAACTTTGGTTAAATATTGTTGAGCCAACAAGGTTTACGCGTTTAGGTACGGTTACCCATATCAAAATGAAGTCACTTTTCATTTGTGTGTAACAAGCTAAGGATCAATCTAGCGGTTCAAAGATATTAGCTTGAGCCTATCAGGTTTTCATCTAACGGTAAATATTGAATGCTTTTTTACTAAGGTAACATTGATTGCAAACCCTGATTTGAAGACTATATAAGGGAGAACTCTAGCAACTGAGAAACCTAATCCTCACACCTCATGTGATAGTTCGCGACTGAGTCGATTCTCCTTTAACCTTTAGTTTTTTTTTCAAAGGTTGACTTGAAAGAATTTATTGGGATTGTGAAGCGGACAATTAACTATTTTCTCTGCCAGTTGTGTGTTTTGATCTTGCTATTTTGTATCGTGTTGAGTTTTATCTTCTAAGATTTGCTGAGATTTAGTCCCAGATAGGCAAGATAAAAAATAGTCACAAACATCTTAAATGCATCATTTGTGATTCCACAATATCTTGTTTCGCTACCATACGATTAAGATTATTATGCGGTGATTGATTTTTCTAGGTTGTTCTTCGGGAATATAAGTCCAGTATATCAATTGGTTTATGTTCACCTTGATTTATCAAAAAATGGAATAAAACTCATAGGTATATCTGTGGGAGACAAATTTATCTATCCAATAGATTTTTTGTGTGAGGAGGATTGGTTTATCAAGTCTCCGACTTTGGGTCATAGCAACTCTTAGTTGTGGGTGATATCATCTAAGGGAATCAAGTGCGTAGAATCCTCCATGGTTCTAGAGGCATAAGGAACGCGACTGTTCCTTGATCAATGTGAGATTGTTTAGAGCTCGACTATATTCGGTCAAGTTAACTTGGAGGTGAGCTGGTGTCAGAATGCGCTAATACAATGTGGTGTTCAAATCTAAGATTAGGGTCAAGGGTTTCTGCATTTGTGGTTTCCTAGTTAACAAAATTTATGGTTTCTGTGTTATTTCTTTTCCGCATTATATTTTTTATATAATTGAAAAATCACAGGTTGTGCGTAAGTTCAATCAATAGTGAATCCGACTTATGGTTGTTTATTAAATTGATTAACACTTGGATATTGGTTTTTGATACCGACCAAGTTATTTCTTATATTCAATCGGGATCGCAAATTCCTATTTGTTTGATTGCAGATTGAATTGAGAAATTGAGATATAACTCTTGGATATACTTTTCTTAAGATTGAGTCTAACTATCTAGTTGATTCTCTTGAAAGCATATTGGAGTTATTCCATATAGATTGCTAAGAGAAATATTGGTTGTGGTTGTTAGACCCCCACTTATTCAGTTGTTTTTCCCTCATTTGGTTCATTTGTTCATGAGTAAGTCTTCTTATTGGAGGAACATACATAGATCGAGGAGGAGGAATTGAAGTAGTAGGTAAGGATGTAGATCTGGGTTGAGAAGTGGTGGGTAATGATGATGGTGTGGAGTTTTATAAGGGGGTTTGAGTATTTAGTGAAATAAGAAGATGTTGTAGGTGGCTTAAACACAGGGATTTTAGAGGTGGGGTGTTGAGAGGAAAGGGAATTTTCTTGTAATCTTTCTAAGTAGAAAGCCAGTGACAGGGCAGTTGGTTTATGCATCTGGACAGAACTTTTAATCTCTTCCTTTAAGCCACTAATAAAGCTCATGACAAAATACTCCTTAAAGAGAGATGGGGTTTTGTTAATCATTAAGCTCTTCAATAACTCAAACTGCTCAAAATATTCATCTATTGTGGTTAGTTGTGAGAGTTTGTTAAAAAAACCCACATAGTTTTCATTAGAAATATCCTCAAATTGACCACAAAGACTCTATACAAAGTCAGACCAAAGGATAAAGGTTTTACCAGCTGAAAAATCCAAAAACCAAGAGTCTGCTTTACCTTCTAGAGACATAGAAGCAAAACCCACTTTCTGCGATTATTCAATAAGGTGGATCTGAAAGTATCTTTCATATTTGCGAATCAGCTTCTAAGATTGTCACCACTGAACTTTGGTACATCTACTTTGGGTGGTTTAATATGAGATGTGGAAGGATGATATGTATGGGAATATACAGAGAATGGTGGTGGGGTGAGGTGAGAAGACCGGTGTTGGGATTCATGTTGTAGAGACAAAAACTCAATAAGTTTATCTAACTTTGTTTGTGTGCCTGTAGTTGCAGAAGTAAGATGTGGAATGTTGATACAGATATTATCTAACTTCTCACCATATTAAGTAGCCTCAGCAGTACGAATAGCATATTCACGGGTGTGGTTTTTATTTAAAGCCTTCAATTATTGATTCAGTTCTTTGGTTTGAATGTATACGTCTTTAATCGAAGGACCTCCTGTCGTGATGATAAAGATGAAGGATAATAGATGATACCAATTATAACAGACTCAGGTACGAACACAGAGATTGAGAGGGACTTAATCTTAGATTTACAATAAACTCACTGCAGCCACACTGGACTCAGCTACTCTTTCTTTAATTCATTCTTGAAGAAAGAAAACAGAGTTCACGATTCTTTATAACACATACTTGAAACCCTAAGGCATTCACAGTTCCACAGCCCTACACGTGGGATGATCCTCACCGTTTCATGCAAAGGACTCTCAACACTAATTAAACTCTACGTAAATTAAATAGAAGCTTAAACCCTAATTAACTTATTTAACTAAGGCACCACTAGATATATATGGGCTAGTCAGGTGCATGACATTATTCCTTCTCTGAACTTGCTAAATCTGCTAAGGGTTCCTACCCCATTATGAAGCAACCTCCAAATCAACATTTTAATTTTTGGGGCATGAGTTTAATGTCCCAGAACTTTCTCCACAGAAAAGTAATATCATTGAGAGTAGAGTTTTCACCTTGTTAGGCTGACATAAGTTTCTGAAATGAACAAGCAGTGATCATAATGTGTTCTGTTAGCTTCCAAATCGATTTGTCTTCAGTAGAGGTTGGATATATTGGAATAAATATGATACTTTCCACCACGAAATGATAGAAAACTTGAAATATAAGCTCCTAGTTTCATTTGCCAGATTCTGGACACATTAGATCCTCTACTTTGTTATCGACTAGATTACTGTCAGAGGTTCACAATCCAAATGCAATACCAACCTTGAAAATGACAACTATTCTCTACCACACAATTTCATCCAACTCGCACTTAGCCAATACTTCAACTTATTGACTAAATCTCTATTCAGCCCATACTAAATAGAGGTTCTTCTAATAATTTTTCAAGCTTTCAACCAAATACACACACTCCACTTGATGTATAAACAGTAAGCCGAAAAAAGGGACAAATGCACCAACAAAACTTAGTTTTAATCTTGGCTGAAACCTTATTATTACTGCACCACTTAGGGTTACAAAACTCTTCTTGTTCCGGATTACCCAATCCCTTCACAAGATCATGATTTTATAGCCTTAGAAAGGCTATACACAAGTAACTGTCAGGAAGTTATAGATTTATTTTACAAGGCAGTTGGCCAACTGTGCCAACTTTCCTAACTACTCCCCTAAAGCCAAACATGCCCTTCATATCCTTTAAAAAAACATAAAGCAAAACATCTTACGTGTAACTAACTTGAAACCGTCAAAGCCATGTGCCCGACACATGTTATCCAGCCTTGTTATACAATGATTGCCTTTACCAGCCAAAGTCCAGCGATCATTGCTAAGCATAATTCTCCCAATGATGCAAGTGTGCTAATGCAAGTCTTGCTTGTATTCATGCACACCTCATGCATACAATTTATATTCCAAACTCATTTGGAATATCTTGATGCTAATCTCGTACCATTGGTCATGTCCAAACCCTATTTGGCACATGGCTTGGCTTAGCTGCGACTGTGAATGCGTCACCGCATTTATGGCATATGCCATGTTTCCAATAATGCATAACTGTTGCACATTATTTCTAGGCCACTTGACTACCCGGTCATAGACCTCCTCCACCAGCTGAACTCGACGCCCACGTCGATTCTTTTTTCTTTAGGTAAGCCTAAATTTTTTCTTCAAATCGCCACAATGTAGTATCTTTCTCCCAAGAAATTTCGAAGTCTAATAAATATTTCCACTTTATCAGAAAAATAAGTTCTCATATTCTTCTTGCTTTGCCCATCAACTCGATCCTCAAGTATAGCCTCAACTTTCTTGTCGAATTGTGATATGATTACTGATGGTGCACGCTTCTCTTATTATCTCGAAGTGTCCATCAAACCAGGATGATACTTTTTCAAGAATCTGACATGAAAAGTGGGATACACACTTTCAATCATTCCGGAAAAACAAGTCTGTAAGCTACCTTACCAACTTTTTTCATCACTTCAAAAGGACCATCGTACCTTGGAATCAGGCATCTATGTACTGTCTTGCGAGAAATATTCTTCCAAATTTGGGGTGTTAGCTTCAACAACACCATATATCCCACCTCAAATTCCATATCTTTGCAACGTAAATCAGCATACTTCTTCATTCATCTATCCGCCTTGGATAAAATATCATGCACCTGCTCAGTCATCTCCGTTTTTGACCTTACATAACGATATGCCACTGGACAGGAACCTTGCTTCTTAGATTTTGGCACATCATAAGGTTAATGGTTGCTGGCATGTTGTAACTCAAAAGGACTCAACTCCGTTGATGAACTCTTGTGCAAATTGTAACGAAATTGGGCCGTATCCATCTTGCTACCCAATTTCCCTGGATTGCCGTCACATAATGATGCAAGTAATCTTCTAGCAATGCATTTATCCTCTCCGTATGACCATCAATTTAGGGGTGATTTCTAGTAGAAAAATTTAGTTCAGATCTGAGGAATCCGAACAAGGCGGTCCAAAATCTTCATGTACACTGTGAGTCTCTATCACTCACAATATCTTATTGAGGAAGTCCCCAGTACTTCACTACATTCTTGAAGAACAGATCCACTGCAACGTCTTCATTATGAGAATGGGGACATGGAATGAATGTAACATAATTTTAAAAGTGATCAACGACGACCATTATCGAGCTAAATCCTTGCACCTTTGGCATCCGTTAATAAAGTTCATCGACAAGCAATGATATGGCTTGTCTGGAATCGAAAAAGGTTGTAGCAATCCTATTACATTTCTCCTTTACGTCTTGTCTAGTTGACACACTAAGCATGTCTTCACATAAAACTCAATATCTTCTTCCATCTTAGGCCAATAATAGGAACGAGCTATCAAAGCATGCATTCGTTCCATGTCTGGATGACCAGCCCAAATGAAATCATGCATCTATTGCAAAAGTTCCCTTCTCAATACACCTAAATTGGGTACATAAATTATTTCTCCTTTCGCATAAATGACTCCATCATCTAGAAAATATGGATAAACGATCCCGTCACATATCTTCTTAGTCAGGCGCACACATGCCTGATCATTTTTGGTCTCTTCTTTAATTCGAGGCAATAACTCTGCCTCAATCGTGGTCAGTGCCGCAACATATTCGGCCACCAACTTTATGATAAACAGATCTGGCACAAAATTAAGCCTTCCTTGCTATGCTCGAACTTGTTGTCGAACATGCTCAAAAAGTCAAGCCACCTTGCTTGTTTTGGCGAAACTTTCCTCTAGCTGGAAAATAACGTAATGGCCACATTATCCTTCCTGAAAAAGCGGGGGTCTAACAACCTCACCCAATATATCGTTTAGGCAATATGTATGGACAAACTCCAATATAATTCAAAGAGAATCAAATAGATAGTCAGACTCAATCAACGGAAATATATCTCAGAGTTGTATCTCTATTTCACAATGTGATCAACAAATCAAACAGATAGAAATTTGCGAGCCTGATTATTATGTGAAACAACTTGAATGGTACCAAACACCAATGTTCAAGTGTCAATAAATTTATATCAACAACCAAAGATTGGATTATCTAATTTATTGAACTACGTACAACCTGTGATATTTGAATTATATAAACAAATATAATGCGAAAAAGAAATAACACAGACACCAGAAATTTTGTTAACGAGGAAACCGCAAATGCATAAAAACCATAGGACCTAGTTCAGATTTAAACATTAAACTGTATTAAGCCGCTACAGACACTAGACTACTCCAAGTTAACATCGGTTTGGAATGTAGTTGAGCCCTAACCAATCTCACACTGATCAAGGTACAGTCGCGTTCCTTACGCCTCTAAATCCCAGCAGGACTCTACGCACTTGATTTCCTTAGCTGATATCACCCACAACTAAGAGTTTCTATGACCCAAAGTCGAAGACTTGATAAACCAATCTGTCTCACATAGAAAAGTCTAATTGAATAGATAAATCTGTCTCCCACATAAATACTTATGATTTTTGTTCCATATTTTGATAAATCAAGGTGAACAAGAACCAATTGATACACCGGACTTATATTCCCAAAGAACAACCTAGTAATATCAATCACCTCACAATAATATTAATCGTAATGGTAAAGAAACAAGATATTGTGGAATCACAAACGATGAGACGAAGATGTTTGTGACCACTTTTTATCTTTCTTATCGGAGATTAAATCTCGAGCAAATCTTAGAGAAGATAGTACTCAATCACGATAGAAAACAATAAGATCAGAACATGCAACTACAGAGAAAATAGTTAGGTATGGCTTCACAATACCAATGAAGTATTTAAGTCGTTAATCTATAATGATTTTAGAAAAACCTAGGTTAAAGGAGAATCGACTCTAGTCGCAACTATTATCACACAGGAGGTGTGGGGATTAGGTATCCCAATTGCTAGAGTTTTATATTATATATTCGTCAAATCAGGGTTTGGAATCAATGTTACCTTGGTAACAAAGTATTCAATATTCACCGTAGATGAAAATCTGATTAGACTCTCAATCGTTAGATAGAACTGAAAAGTGACTTCATTTAGATATGGGTAATCGTACCTAAACGTGTACACCTTGTTGGCTCAACAATAGTTAATCGAAGTTAGCCATATGAACACTTTCATATCAACCTTGTTCATCTTAACACAACTAGTTCAAATGAATCAAATGAAACTAGTTCTAGAGGTGTTTAATTGTTTATATTCTCATAGAAGTATACAAGACATAATTAAAGCAAAATCAATTTTGATTCACTCGAATCAATTCATGAACATTATAGACACGGTTTGCAAAATATTTCATTCCGTAGTATATAAATATATTAGTTCATGAATAAACCTATTTTTGAACATAACCTACTCAAGTATGCAAATGGGTAAGCATACCTAAGTGGTCGGACTTAGTTTGGGTTCGCCAGTATGCGAACGGGTACGCATACCTTCCAAACTCAGTTGGGTATCCGGACATGAACTTATGCCAGTACGCATATGGGTATGACATTAGTTGTGTTATATCCAATCCTGGTTAATTGTTCTAAACTCCCATTTCAATTATTGAAACATTCTTGGAAGATGAAAATAGTTGTCTCACACAAACTATTAGCTTCAAAGCAATTTTCAAGTGATTGATAGATCAATACGAAACATTCCGAGTCTACATCAAATGACTGTCTCACACAAATTATGTAAGATGTTACGAAGCAATTTTCACATGATCATCTTTTGACTTTCATCAAAAATATATAAGATGAACTTGGTTAAAGCAAAAGTTTACTAACACATATTTCGAGAAATATGTAAGCGAGTTAAACTCAGCTCGAAATATCAAATGTGTATAATCGAAGTCTATATAGCTATATGAATTTTGTCTCAAATAGGAGATAGTATATAGAATTTTGAGTGATAGATGAGTTCAAGTCTCTACATACCTTTTGTTCATGAAGTTCCTAAATCTCCCCTTAGTAATTCTTCGTCTTCAATCGATGAACGCCGTGAAGTCTAATGCTCAACTACACTTTATATCCTAATATGAGACTTAGCTATAAGTAGACTAGAAATCATGACTTATAGTTTTGGAAACTAAACTTGACAAACAAGCTTGAGATAGCAACGCTTGCGAGTTCGACCGAGAAGTGCTCTAACAATCTCCCCCTTTGTCAATTTTAGTGACAAAATTATCAATATATATGGATTACAAAATAAATAAACTTTGTAGCTTCTCATCCAAATGCTTGATCTCATTGGTTCTTCAACATTACTCGAAATCTTCGCCACTTCCAAGTACTCCAGTGATTCTGAATGTGTTAAACTCAGCATCATAGTTGTTGAAGATCCATAGCTATAACAATGAGAAAATAGTAACTCTCAGTCATTGTTATATAGTGTCATAGTATCACTACACAACATCAAAGTATAATTGTATCACAGCTTTGACAACAATACTATGGTGATATGTATCACTCATCCTTAGTCAATACTTCATCTCACAATGAAAACCGCTCCCCCTTACATAATGATCCGTAAACCATATGTATTTTTAGTATGAAATACACATTAATTCTCACCCTTTTTGTCAATATAAATTGGCAAAGGTACGAAAACTGGTGGATCATAATGAAATTCTCATAGAGAAACTTCATGACTAAAAAAGAACATATCAACTTTGTTTCGATGATTTCACATAGTCGAAACTTAGTGTATTTATCAAGGAGTTAATAAAGATACAAGAAAACTCCTACAATATTCCACATCCGCACTCACCACTTAGATTTGGCAATTAATCACAAGTTCAACTAAGAACTCTCCCCCAAAAAGTGTCATTCCCCAGAGAACAACAAGAGCGACCTTACTTTTACAAAAAAAAAAAAGATTTCTTTGGACATTAACAAATTACATGAAACATGAATTTGTATCCAGAAAACTCAATTAAATTAACCACAAGAGAACCCATGATTAATTTAATTGGAAATGCTCACATAAGAGAACTTACGGAGCCGCATAGTACTTTCACATAGAAGTGGATCAGGGAAAGATCAATATTGCGGAATATACAAAGATTTATTCTATTTTCATCAATATCAATATTTGCATAATGATACCATTGACTTAATCTTTGTTATCAAAAGTTCATTCTATTTCCATTAGTATTTGCATAATGACATATATATATACACTTAACTTTTGCCATATATATGGGACAATCATAGTTCACGGACGCAAACACTCATATCCCATAAATAACCCTCCTAAATGGGGGCCTATAGCTATTAGTTGGAGCCTATCAATTTTTTCTTCCCACGCCACCAAATTACTTTGGGCACCCAAACTTCTAAAAAATACTAATTTTACCCCCACATTAATTCCTAAATCTCTCTCATATAAATACTAATCTTTCCATTTTCAGTAAATCCAAAAACAAAAAAAACTATACCTAAAAAAACTTTCTATTTTCATCCTAATCTTTCCAAATTCTCAAAATCCAAATTTTCATCTTCTTCTCTAATGAATCTTCAATCCACACAAGAAAAAAAGTAAATCTCCATCAACCCATTCTATGATTCTTCTTATCTTATTGATTTACATGTTTAAATCTTCGCTTTTGACAAATCAAAACTCTTATTACACCCAGAATCGGTTTTAATTGACATATCGAATAAACCGATTTTGGGTTTTGTTTTCGGCCATGAAGAGCATGCACAGTAATCAGTTTAAATGATGATCAACATCAACCAATTTTGGGTTAGAAATGATATATGAAAATACATCACCAGAATCGGTTTATATATGTAATATGTACAATCCGATTACCATAGTCTTTTCATATTCCTTTCCACAATCGGGTTTTATGCATGTACCATATAACTCGATTCTTGTAGTCTCTTCAGAATCAGGTTACTTTTATTTCTACATGTACCGATTTCTTACTTGATTTTTGTTAAATTTTTGTGTAGAATGGACTTCGGACAGCTAGCATTTTACAATCGATAGGTAACCTTGGAGGATACTCTAAGGAAACCACAAAGAGTGCTAGAGAGAAGCCTATATAAGTTTGTTTTCGGAGGTGAGACCCGTCTTGAACAAGCCCTCACACTGATTGACATGCTTGCACTGGAAGAGCTTGTTGAGGTCATGAGGTTCGCTAAGATGAGGGAAAACAAGATTTCATCTGAGAGGGATCACCACCAAGAATTGGAAGGTATGTTTGAAGAAATGGTTGAATATATAGCCATGGATAATGCACGAGAAGTTCTTTGCTCTTGATGATGATCTTTTCACTGCATCTCTCCGATCTTGGTGGTGGTGGTGGTCTTTGCTTTGATGTTGTTGCTGCTGCAAATGCTCCTGGTGCTCCTTAAGTTTTTAAGTTTAACATTTAAATATTAAAACTTTAAGTTTATAAGACTTGTGGTTGTTTTAAGTCTTTTGGGATGGTTGATGTTTGTATTTTAGATGATCTTTGTGTTGAACTTAATGCACTTAATTTTTAAATTAATTCTAGACTGACATGCCAACAATCGGTCTACTCGATATGTCAACATAGACCGATTGTGGAAGCAATTTTTCCTGGATGTTTTTCAAGCAATAATCGGATCACGTATTAAAATATATAAACCGATTGGTGTCGGTGAAAATTCAAAATCTAACATGTCTTTAATTAGTTTACGTTGGTCGTAAGAACAACCGATTCCTCATGGCATATCAACACAATCGGGTTTTACAGACCTTCTAAAATACCGATTATAGCAAATTATTTTACGTTTATAAAAAAAAGCCGTTAGGGACTTTCTCTATAAATTGAGACCTGACCCTTGGTCCCCATTTGACCCAAAATTGATTATTTTATTCCCCTCACTCCATATACTCCACAACTACTCATTTCATACATATACATACAATAAATGGCATCGTTTGTGTAACGATCCTCAAGCTTGTCAACGCTATTTGACTGGTCTAGCAATAGTCAAGTGATGATTTAGCCTATAATAACTCGATTAGTTTAACACTAATATTAATTAATAGGAATTAATCTAACAACGGACTAGATATGAAATTAGTATCGTTAGATAGGTCTCGAAAATTTAGGTGAATTGGTCTACTTGATTGTGTCATTCAGATACTAGATGAAGAAGATATCATCAGATTTAACTGCCTGGCTGCCCTTATCCATTTCTCGGGTGCCTTTAGCAATTCTCGTCGGCCTTATCTCCAAACGAATCGAAGAGAATAATCATTCTCTTATTCTTCTTCTCTTTCTTGTTTCTTCTTCTCTTTTCTCTTCTTCTTTGTTCTTCTTCTGTTAAAGATCGAGAGACGAATTTGAGGTGTGTTAAGAGAATCAATCGACGCGATGATAATGACAGATTGATAGAAGATTTTTAAAGCGTTGGTAAATAGATTATGAGGATGTTAATCTGTTAAAATTAAAAGTAAAGCTAGGGTTTCTGTGAATTCGTTTAGAGTTCGATTTAAATGATGATTAGGAAGAATTGAAGGATGGGTTTTGAAGATTATGAGGTGAAGAAGAATTTGGTGATATTAATTTGAAGTTACAGTTATAAAGAAAGTTTGAGAAATTAAATTATGAATTCGAATGGATAATTGAGTGATTAATAGCTAAAGAACGATGGGTTTGTTGTTTAATTGAAGTTATGAGGTTGCACAGATAAAGAATTGAAAGGTTGGGGTTATGTAGAATGCTCAGTGAATATTGAAGAATGAAATTGGAAGCCTATAAGATAGATTAGAGATGGGTTTCGTATTGTGATGATTGACAGTGAAGTTAAGGTGTTGTAATTGATTGGAAGAATAGTTGAGGGTATGTTTTGATGCTTGTAGGACATGTGTGTTGTTTGAATGCATCTGAAGTTATTAGTGGAGACTAGATAATTAAGGTAATGATTCTTCTCTGAAATCTTAGTTAAGTATTACAATTTATAGTTGTTGAAGTTATGAGATGCCATGAAATAAAAGATGTGATGAATGTCTGGCTATGAGAATGATTGCAGGTGCAAGAGAAGGTGTTTGGAGTTGGATGTATGTTGATTGAGAATTAGAACTAGGATGAGAATTGGGTATTACAGTTGATATAGATTGTTGTGACTATATTGATATGAACTGTTGGTGGAGTTGAAATTGTTGTTACAGCTGGAGCTTGGGGTTGTGGTTTGAATTTAGATTGAGTTTTGACTGTGTGTTGCTGTGTGAATTACTGGTGGTTGTGAATTTAAGGTTTAGTGGAAAATGGAGTTAAGTTTCAAGTGATAATGAATTTGAATCGAGTTGAGTTATAAGTTGTTCGGTCTGCTTTGAAGTTGCAGGGAATATTGAGTTGATGTTACAAGTAATTGTGGTTGCTGAGTTGAAGCTATGGTGGACTGGGATTGAACTGGATTGTTTGCATGGTTTGCTTGGTTGCAGTTCATGGAGTTGAGAGTGAAGTTATAGATGGGCTAGCGGTATTATTAGTGTGGTGAATGGAACTGAAATATGGAAGTATGCAATGTTAGTGAAGTTGCAGTCTAGTGAAGGGAGCGGAAATGTGTATGCAGAATTGCTGGTAGTTTCGAATGTAAAGTGTTGTTATGGCTGAGGCCTTAGTAAAAGTCTGCATTTACAAAACTGATGTAGATGTGGTGTTGTAGTTCATAAATGGTATAAATGAATCTTGAAGTGATTAAGCTGAGATTGCTATTGGAGTTAATTTGAGACTAGTGATGATTCAGTTTGGTAGATTGTGTTGCTAAAAGCTGCAACCGCAGGTAATAAGAGTTCTTAATTGAAACTGAAATTTGAAGTTGTTTAAGATTGATTGATTGAAGTTAAGATGTTATGTAATTGAGTTATAGGAATAAAGGTTTAATGAGTGTGTGGAGTTGAATCTTTTGTAGAAGCTTAAAGCCTACAACAACATATTAAGGTAAATAGATGTTGTATTTGTAAATGAATTTTATAGTTATTTGAGTTGATTTAATTGATGTAATAGATTTAGGCTGTTAGTCATCCTAGTCAGATGTCTGACTGATTTAGTTTAGCTGACTCGGTGTTCTGACTGAATTGAATCGGTGTTGACTCACCGAGTTACCTTATCCTGACATGAGTTGACCCAGTTGACCGATTTAGACAATTGACCATGGACCTTGACTCGACTATGGACGTTGACTATTAGTTGACCATGGACCTTGACTTTGACCGTTAGTTGACTCAGATGGACCGTGCCTTAGATTAAGGGATGTATTAGTGGACTTGGGCTTAGGATCAGTGTTTCTTAATTAGATGTTTTAGACCTCTTGTGGTCCGAATTAGACTTTGGTTTCTTCTACAAAGTTGTAGATATTCATAAGACTTAGATAATGGACTATAAAACCAACCTAATTCAATTAGTAAATCTTAGCTATGCTAAAGATAGATAAATAAAGATGGAGAACCTTAATTGGGCCTAGAAATGTTAGATAGAATTGTATGATTCTAACCATTTTGGTTAGATTCTTAGAGTGATTGTGTGAATAACAGTTAATCTATTAACAACGATCGATTCAAAGGATGAACCAGTGGATCATGGATCTCGAGGTAGGCGTGTCCTGTCATCAAAAGAGGTGTGGGAATGCATTTGACTCTGTTGTAATCATTTTTGTCTCTTTTACGAAAGTCTTCGTTTAATAAACTCATGCATTGTCTAGTTGTGCATTCCAAGCTTTGTTTAAATTGCATTACGATTATTCTGTTAATTCTGTGAATCTTTCCATGATTTGGAAAGGACTTGTAATGTGTTGTCAATATGAATTGTTATGGGAAATGAGAATTTCCACTTGTGGTATATAGGATACGTTCCTTCACATTTATACCTACTTTAATTCAGCTTTTATTGTTTAGAGTCGGTCACCATGGTGTTGGTGGCATCCATAGCTAAATAGTTGTGAATTGCTGGTTAGGAATTTACAACCATATTAGTACATTGTTTGACGAAGGAGTTTGTTCCATATACATATATGATTATTTCAGTGACTTAGTCACTGTTTAATGTTTCAGAAAAACATGTATTGTTTTCCAACTCTTGCCTTGATTACTTAGAAGTTAAATGTTAATTATTCTCACTTTCAGTTTCAGTGACAGATCATAGTTTCGCAGCGAAAGCTCCGAGAAGTTAACTTCATTAGTTGATTATATTCTGATATGTTTATTATGTTGTATATTCTATTTGTAAACCAAATGACTATTTTATATGTATCATTGGAGAGGAGTTCTTGTATATATATTTCTGAACGGGGTTAGCTTTGGGTTAAGTTTTTGTAGCAGATTTCTTAATTGAAAGTTTAAGTCTTTAATTTGGATTCTTAGTGCCTCTGTTTTTAGTTAATTTCTTATATTAGTCAGCTGCTAGCTTAGGGGGCGCTACAGTATGACTCCGCGGAAGATTTGATAATCACCAAAGCATGGTATGCGGAAAATCGACTTAGACGTCAATCCTCCGAAATGGAGGATTCCACAACCTTTTGGGCTAGGGTACACAACAAATTTATCCAAGAGTTTGGGAATCCTAATGCAAGATGTAACACCCCGAGTTCCGAACCAGGATCAAACCCATATGGAGATCTGAACTCGAAGCGTTACGGGTCGGAACGAGGCTATCACTTTTTTTTTCTTCCTTTGTTTATTATGTTTCACCAAGCACAACTAAATTTAAATAAAAAAATTATCTTTTTAAACATCTTTAATAATATTTTTAACAAACAATTACACGTCAGGATATTACAAGATATATGCAAACAATCAACAAGATAACTAACTTCTTAATTTCCACTTCCACATTCCGTAATATCTGCAATAAATGTCAATTAGGGTGAGATGACAGCTCAATAGAATGCATTCCCTTTCTCAAAACATGTGAGCAAATATCAATCAATCAAAGAGCACATACAACATGATAATTCAACACAACTTCAAGTATTTATATTCAACACAATCTATCAAATCCTCTTAAATGCACGAGTATCCTCGGTTCGTTCCCCCTACCTCACTTGCACGAGTATCCTTGGGTCGTGCCCCACCTATCCATATATCCTCGGTATATATGGACACCCCCATTCAAACTTAGAAATCACACTACTTTCACAGGAGTATCCTTGGGTAGTGCCCCACCTATCCGTATATCCTCGGTACGGGCACCGCCATTCAAACAAGTATCCATTCATTTATAAATTCACACTACTATCACACGAGTATCCTTGGGTCGTGCCCCACCTATCCGTATATCCTCGGTACGGACACCGCCATCCAAACAAGCATATCATACAATATACATTTCTATATTCCAAACCACTTCATCAACAAGTCATAACTTCACTACCCAACTAACGATGTAATTCTTTGAAGCATTTAAGCAAGCACGACAACTGCAGAATTTTATATTACACGTTTCATAATGATTCCTAAATCCGATCGTCTTCAAATTTCAGGGGAGCATTTCTAACATATTTATCTATGTCATATCCAAAATTTACAGAAAACCAACGGTTCAAATGAATGTTATTTATTTTATACGATCATTCTAAAATCTGGGCAGATTACATTATTTTACCAAACTATTCACATGAAATTCATAATAATTCTAAATTTAGCAAACTCAACACACAATTAAATATAAGACATAAATCCACAACTTTCACCAATACCGGAAATCATTTTTATATCATTAAGATTACCGAAACACAGCCAAGATCAGACAAAGAGAAAATGTACAGAAATTTCAGAAATCAACATCCAAGTTTAGACAAACATTCAACGGTGAATCTGTGGTGAAATATTCTCAAAACTTAACTAGAGATACCTAAGAATGTTATCTATCAATATTAAAAGTCCGATCATCAATTAGTTTCATATTTTTAAATAAATAAATTACTGAGACCTAATTATACAATTTCAAAGTCTAGCATAACAAAAACATAAAGAGAAAGGGGATCTAGCATTCTACCTTTTGTTGTTTATAAACTCTTCTTGCTTTTCTTTATCCTTTTTCTCTATGAACTCTAACTCCATTTCCTTCTCATTCTCCCTAGCTTTATTTTTCCTTTCTCTAAAATCATTTCTTCCAATTTTATATAAAATTCATATTAATAGTTATACTTATTATGTTTATAACCCATATTAATATTAATACCAACATTAATACACAAAATTATATTTATTAATTTATTTAATTGTCTTTTCATTTTTCTCTAACTTTATTTATTTTAAAATTATTATTAGGTGATTATATCTACACCCAAACCTTTCACTAAGTTAGGAATTCTAAATATCCAAGTTTAAATGTCACAACCTAGACTAAGGAAATAAAGTGACTAAATTCAACAACTCAAATAAAAATAAATAAATAAAAAGTATATAACAACGGCAAATTAATCAAGCAAAGGCATTCTGCTACCACAAAATATCCTGAATGTTTTGAATCATCGATTTGTTTCTTGAACAGTGAAGTCTTAATGTTGATTAAGCACGACACTGATTACTTCCTTTAAGGACTCTATAGGGAAGTTGCTTGATATTACAATCAATTACTTGCTCAATTGTCTTTTATCATTTTATTTTTAATTCTGGTTTAATGTAAAGCTAATCGCTTGTTTTGTAGCCTCAGTTGTTGCCTTAGCAGGTATTCTAGTGGTGGATTTGCAGCAGTGGTGGTTTTCCTATTACAGTTGTGTTTCCTTCATAAACAGTTATGTTTCTCTCATAAACAGTTGTGTCACTCCAGTTCTTCAACATGAGTATTATTGAGGACAGTGTTTCAGTAATAACAGTTGTGTTATTTGCTAATATATTTTTCTATGCTATCAACCACCTTGATCTCCACTCCAAGGCTCATGATTTTTTCTTCAAAAGCAATCAGTCGAATGAAAACCTTATTACCATTGGGAGTTTCACCATGAATCCATCCTCCATCTGCAGGTTTGCTCAAGACAAGGGTAAATTGGGAAATCCTCCCTTGCCGCAATTATGGCCGATTCATAAATGTGAAACTTAAGTTACTAAACTAAAGGCAAATCATCCGGCTGTATGTCATGTCAGTTACCTAAAAATCCTTCCATTTTCCTTCTCGAAATTTCTCCTTCCCATTCTATCTCATAAAACCCAACCCTAAGTTCTTATTAAGGCCAGAACATCTTCAACTTTGTCACACGGGAAATACATTGTGCTTAATGGCATCAAGTTCTCAATCCCAAATCGCAGCCATTTCAAAAATCATGCAAAGAACTACCATCCATGGGAATTTACCAATTCCTTCAAGAAGAACCCTTAACTCTGCTGAGGAAATAGATGATGCTGCATCCAATTGGTATCACAGCCTCATAGGAAAAATCATAGCAAATGGTAAACTGGACATTCAGAAAATCAAGAAAGATGTTGCAATAATCTAGAGTAGGTACAAAAACTTAGAGATTAAATCTATGGATATAAATCTTTTTGTCTTCAAGTTTAGCAGTAAAGAATATATGGATGAAGTCTGGAGTAATCAACCATGGAATATCCTAGACCACCTTCTGGTGCTTCAAGTTTACAACTTTAATACGATTCTGTCTGACTACAAATTCACACAGCAAGTTTTTAATGTTCAATTCAAAAACCTGGAGTTGGAACACCTGGATAGTGATATCGTTGAGAAGATGTGCAAAGATATTGGTAAACTAGTGGACAAAATTCACCTTGGAGGAAGAAGGAAAGTGGGTAAAACTATCGCTGCTAAGATTGAAGATGATCTCAGTAAACCACTCAAAAGAGGTACTTGGATACTAAATGCTAGGAAGCAAGAAGTTTGGATAAGATACCACTATGATAAGCATCCAAGGAAAATATGTCCTAAATGCTTTGTCATAATTCATAGTGAAAAATACTAGAACCCCCCTACTATATGGGTTCAACATTTACAAGCCCCACAAAATGGATCTTCCACCCTCTACTCCATACTTTCAAATTCTCATATTTCT
The DNA here is from genome assembly GCA_023529315.1 of Papaver bracteatum. Classification (NCBI taxonomy): domain Eukaryota; kingdom Viridiplantae; phylum Streptophyta; class Magnoliopsida; order Ranunculales; family Papaveraceae; genus Papaver; species Papaver bracteatum. Next base: position 22,430 of record JAJJWX010001012.1, read on the forward strand.
AGGCCCAGAACTTTTATTTTTGGGGCCAGGATTTAAAATTTTCGGTTCTTGACGTCGTCGAATCTTTTAATAAATCATAAAATTCGAAATTAACCTTCAGTATTTATAGACGTTTTATACCTACAAAAGCTGAAAATCAAATCAAATTAAATCAGCTCTTCTTCTCTCCTCTCGTTCGAGAAATAGAATTGGAGATTTTTTTCGACGAATTCTTGTGTTTGATAGTTTCATCTTTGAAGTTCGTTAGGTTGATAGGAGGAAAACGAGAAGAAGAACAATTTCGTTGTTTGTATTCATCTTTTTCTTTGAGTGAGAAGAAGAAAACGAATCTTTCTATCAATTTCGTTGAGTTGTATTCATGCATTTTCGGATCAGCGAGATTGTGAAGGTGCATTGATGAACAACAAATAGGTTTGTTCGATTTATATTTTCGTTGCTTGATTCACTAGTTTTCTAATTGATTTTTTAATTTCGATATTCTACTTGATTTTGATTTTTTTCTGTTTGAATTTGTTGAGTTTGAGAAGAGGAACAAGACAGGTTAGAATCTGAGAAATCAACGTAGGTGCAATTGTTATTTGATTTAGTTTTCAACTCAACTGATTTTTGATTATTACCATTTCGATCTAGTTTTTTCACTTTTTTATTTGGTTTTGATCTGATTATGTTTTTGTTGATTCTTACACAGAGTTTGGTTGATCTGAGAAGAGGAATAGTAAGAACATTGTTTTGAATAAGAAAATAACAAATCTAGGTAAGAATTTTATGTTGTTTTGATTTTAGATCTGTTTTCATTTATTTTTTTTGAATTATTTGTTGTTCTTTCATGTCCTATCTGCTTAATTTGTTGTTTTACTTTTTGTTGATACTGAGAGGAGTATGAAGAAGCAATTTTGTTTCAGTAGAACAACTTCAATTTTATTTGTTGGACATGCTGTTTTTTTATGTTACAGGATGTGTAACTTTAGGTTACACATATATATCATGTTCTATTTTTAAGCATGTTTAAGTAAGATCTGATTTTTTTAGTTGCGGCATGTGTAATTTTAGTTTACAAACATATATCCTGTTTGTATTTTTAATCATGTGTGAGGAAGATGCACATGTTTTTTTTGTTAAGGATGTGTAACTTTAGGTTACACATATGTATCCTGTTGTATTTTAAGCATGTGTAAGTTGAAGTTACATATATATGTCCCGTAACATGTTTATGTGTAAATAGTTGTATCGTCTATATCTTTTACTCATATTTAGCTTGCCGCATAGAATATACGCATAGAATTGAGTTCGTTTTAAAATATTGATATTGTTATTGTGTGTTTTGATATTTTTCAGGTTGTCATGGATTCATTAGTTGCATTTGGTCTTTATCGGTTGTATTGTTGTTGTTCGATACTTTTGATTTTATTACCTGCGTGTTAACACCGAGATTAGACTTGAAGAGTTTAAGGAACAACTTTGCGGGAATGGAAGCAGTTTACTCCTCTTGGTATTACTTTCTTCTTTCGAGAAAGTGGGAAAGATTTCAAACATTTGTGATTTTTTCGTTTAAGCTCTTATATCCATCACAAATAGTAAACAGAAGACCAGTGTTGATATTTTCTTGCAAAATGTTCCTCGTGTTTCCTCTTCCTCCAGCTCTAGGGCAGATTCTTCTATTTCTAATGAGTCTAGTAGTATGTCTTCGTCCAAAAACAATGTTACTGTTGCAATGTATTTGGAAGATAGAAGAAAGCCTGCGAAACCTTTGTTATCGGATGGTTGGCCCAAGGTTCTTGGTGAGATTGGTCATGTGTTTGTTGAAGGAGTTAAGCAAGTTAGGGTTGCTTTCACCAAGTATCGTCTTCGCACTAGTTTTCAAATGATTGTAACTCACAATGAGCATTCTAGGTTCACGGCTAAGTGTGCAGATGAAAAATGCATTTGGAAATTCCATGCGGCTTCTATCGATGAAAGGAACGAAATGTTTCGAGGTAGGTTTTCCGTGTTGTTCATCATCTAATGCTTAGCATATGTTATGTTTTGTTACAGTATGTGTAACTTTGGTTTACACATAATGTTTTTTGCACCATATATTTTGGTTTATATTGTTTTCTGGTTTAATTTTTCACTTTATATTTTGTATGAACCTCTTTAGGTCAGGTCTTATAACCCTGAGCACATTTGTGGTGTTGGTGGCCGCAACTTGAACCAAACTTACTCCACCAGCTTCTCGTCTACTTTGATTGAGGAAGAAGTTCGCAAAAATCCTCACAAGAAGCCCAAGCAAATTGCTGCTGATTTCGGACCAACTACGGGATTAACATGGAGTACTATCGGGCCTATAATGCTAGGGAAAAGGTTTATGAGACGATTTATGGCGACGATGTCAAGTCCTACTCGCACTTGGTATGGTATATTAATCTATAAGGAGACCAACCTGGTAGCGTGATAAAGTTTGAACGTGAAAATAAACAGTTCAACGGATTTTCATCGCATTTGCTGCATGCATCAAATGGTACCGGTTTTGTCGTCAATGGTATACTTGGATACTACTTTCCTTCTTGGTACATTCAAAGGTTGCTTGATGGCAGCCACTAGGATCAATGGTGTAAAGGTATGTTTTTTTTAACGTTTTTTTTCTTTTTTTTAACAACTTCAGTTGACAAATAACTGAGAGTTACACATGTGAAACTCTCAGTTACACATTACTTTACTCAGTGTGTAACTAAGAAAATAGCATATGTAACCTTAAGTTACACATTTGTTTTAGCATGTGTAACTTGTATTTACACATTGTTTTACTCGTTTGTGTTAAACTTATTATTCTTTCGATTTTTTTGTAGGATTTTCCCCCTTGCTTTTGCACTAGTCGATTAAAGAGACTGTTGACAACTGGGAGTGGTTTTTGAGGAATTTGATGAAGTTGTTGGTGATGGAGACCAATCACCTTCCTTTCGGATTGCCATGAAGGACTCTTGCGAGGGTGTTCCACTTGTCTATCCGGATGGGTTCCACAGCTTCTCGCTACTATCATTTGATAAAAAATATACCCATCACCGCAACAGATCCTAGGTACTCTCTTGTTATGGACCATTTCCGAGAGGCGACATACGCACTCTCACACAAAGCCATGCGAAAGCCATCTGAAGATTAGAGACTTGAAGCGTGATTGGGTGGCTGATTACATCGAGACCATCCCACCTGAAGCATATGAGAATGCCTATTTCAAAGGTTGTCGGTATGGACGAACATCTAGTACTCTAGCGAGAATCGGTCAAATAGCTGGGTTCTTGTTCACAAGAAGATGCCTGTATCTGCTCTTCTTGATCAGGTTAATTGAGTGTCTGTGTTTTTAGTTGTTTTGTTGTCTTTTTATTTCTTGTTTTGTCACTTTATGTATTCATATGTTTTTTTCCCTTTTGATTAGGAGGAAAATAATGTGTTTGATGGCGGAGCGTCGTGAAATTGGCGCTAATATTATGACTCCATTACCCCTGAGTACGAGGAAAAGCTTGCGGCTCTTCAAGATGAAGGTTTGGCTTGGGAAGTATTGGTTGCTAGTCCTACCGTGTTTGAAGTTATTAGCGAAAGGTCTCACATGGTGGACCTCGAACACGAGACTTGCACCTGTCAAAGGTTTGGTTTCTTATGCTTTTTCTTCTCTTTGTATGCTCTTTTTTTCCTTTTCAGATTAGATATATGCATGTGTAAATACTAGTTACACATCAATTTTGCAAGTGTAACTTAAAGATACACATCATGTATATGCACCTGTAACTAGATAATTTTGATTGTTTTATGATTTGTATGTGCAACTAACTGATTTTTTGCTTGTTTTTGTTTTTTTCAAGGTGGAGCGTATATGGTTTTCCTTGTGCTCATGCTCTTGCAGCCATACGTAAGATTAAACGTGAGGCTATTGATTTCATTTCACCGTATTTTACAAGCGACTATTTTAGGAAGACTTATATGCATGCCATCTAAACGATTCCCAACTACAACATGCCTGCTGAATATCATCCAGACGACATCGTCATCCCGCCTACCGTGAAGAAGCAACCAGGTAGACCCGGGAGGAAAGAGGATTATAAGTAAACGTGAGAAAAAGGTGAAGAGAAAGTTCGTTGCAGCAGCTGCAAGAAACGATTCACAACAAGGCGAGGTTGCGGGAATCCTCGGAAGTTCACACCTCACTAGCTTGAGCCTACCAAAGTTCATTTCTGATAGTAATGATTTGATGTGTGGATTCTTATTTGTCTTTGATTTTTTTTTTTTTTAGTTTTCTTCATGTTGGTTTTCATGGACCAAACGCTTTTATTTTTCTCGGTAAGCGTTGATTATGTGCGGGGATCATTCATTCATATTTTATAATATTGAGTTTTTATATTTTTGTTAGTTCACAGGTGAAATGTGTTTCTATTCAGAAGGGAAATGCATGTGTAACTTTGGTTTACACTTATAAAATATGGATGTGTAACTATTGCTTACACATTGTAATTTTTTCATTTTTTGGGTTTAGCTTTGTCTTAATTGCATGTGTAACTATGATTTACTTAACCTATGTTTCATCATTTGACCCTGTTATATATTCTACTATTTAATGTCTTTACATGTTGTCTAGAAACAGTTATTATATGGATGTGTAACCAAAAGTTACACTGCTGTGAATGCATGTGTAATATTAGGTTACACATGATAAATGCATATGTAACTTTATTTTATTTTGATTTACCGGGCAAGTCCTATCAATGGCTTGTGTAACTTGAGTTTACACTCAAATATATGCATGTGTAACCACAAGTTACACTTTTGTGGATGCATGTGTAATATTAAGTTGCACATGATAAATGCATGTGTAAACTCTGGTTACACATTATGCATCAAGTTAAGATGTATACTTTCGAAACACTGTACACGTTGGTAAAAGTTCTAACAAGATAAAAGTTTTTAATTCAAAAATTTCAATCCAAAATTATTTTCAAAACCAAGAACTGCTAAAATCTACTAACTGATGAAATTTAAAAGTTTCTAACAACATATTTTCCAAGTCTAACATCTGCTTGTGGCTAACAACATATTTTCAAGTAGTAGATTCTTTTTCTAATCCTGTGTCACTTCGTAAGGTTCAATACCCATTGCTCTCATAATTCTGCAGCTAAAATTGTGAATCTTGAATTCTTGTGTTCCTTCAAGGTTCCCTTCTGATATCCCTTCTCTGGCAATTCCATACACTTCTTTGAACATTGCTTTCTTTTCTTGCGAGTTGTTGTTTGAGTTGGCTATTCTCAATTGTCGCTTTGATAACTGCGGTCGTCCTTGCTTGGTACCACGGTTGATATACCTAGCTGCTTCTCAAGCTGTGAAAACTCAGCCACAAAGCTAGTAGTTGGCTGCAATTAACATATGTAGAGGTTAGAAAGAGATAGCAAAAACAGTTGAACATTCTAAATATACAAATTTTCAGTTGTATGTGTAACTTAAAGTTTCATAAGCACATTTTATATGTGTAACCTATAGTTACACAAATAAATTGAATTCACTGGTGTTATGTTTGCATGTGTAACTATAGGTTACAAAAGCACATTTAAATGTGTAACTTCTAGCTACACATGAAAATTTTGATTACATCAAAGTTACATCTAAATTATGTTGGTATTAACATAAATTTACAAAACATAAACCAACAAACACTTACAGAAACTGTGACATATACATTAAATGTAATCCAAAATCTGGTATAGATCCCACCTTCCAACACGCGGGATATCTTCTTCTTGATTTGCTACTTTCGGGATTGAGCCTTCTGGTGCATGTTCAGAAAACAATATCTGCAACCATATATAAATTTTAATTAGTCAAGCAATTAATATTAAAATATCATGAACGTAACAATAAAAGTGCAGGAATAGAAATTACACACAAGCTTTTACCAGTAAGTACTGCACACAAGCCTTCACATTTTCCAAGCAATCAATATTATCATGAATTTCTTCAAACAAGTGCTCGTGTATTAAGTAGGCCAAGACACCTTGAGCAAACGTCGTCTCATATGTTTCAACGATACTAAGATATTTCATGTTCACTCCATTAGCATTTATGTCTCCAAAAAATAATACACATCATAGATAAAAACCTATCAAACAAACCAGATCCTTCTCATCATTTTTCTTTCTTTTCCCACTTTTGCTCCTTTTGGTCATAAGTTCTTTTATCTTCTCTAAAATATTTGTTTTAGTCACTATTGTACGATGTGTTGTAGATTTAATGTCGGTGAAGAACTTGCTGTACAAAACATTGTCATTCAAATCCTTATGAGAAAAGTTCTTTAATAGCTTTTGACCCTTTCTACTGCCAATCCTTTGCATGTAAAATAAACCATCCAGCTTTGCTGGTGTAGACTCTATAAATTTATCATCACCAAATTTGAAAGAACAAGGTGTGTCGCAATCCAGATCAAAGCAGTTCAAAAGCTTCAAGACGCCGCTTTTGTTGGTAGTGATTTGTTTGGTTGTACTTGGTGAAGCTGGATCATACTCATCGTAATACATCATCACTAGCTTACCGTAAGCAACTCTCAAAAGATATCTCTGAGCCCTATCACTCAGTCCTATAGGTTTTATCACCTTCACCAAATACTTAACGGCATTCAATGATTGCCTTAATTTTCCTATACACATCACACACAAAAATAGCGTGAGTCAGTATTTTGTGTACTTATCAAATACACTCCTTTATAACTGCAAAATCAAAATCATGTCACAAACTATGTGTATTTGCCAAGTACACAAACTGACCCATTCTATTATGTGTTGTGTAACCTCAAGTTACACATGCTTATGAATCTGTATTTGTTGTGTAACTATAAGTTAATCACACCACATAACTTATAGTCAGTGGTGAGATTTGAATGTGTAGCTTGTAGTTACACAATCAATCAGTATATAAACCATTGTAGTCATTGGTGAGATTTTTTAATAGTGTAACTTATAGTTACACATGCCCTTAGCAAGTCAGTGGTGAGATTTTTTATGTGTAACTTATAGTTACAAATCTAGGCTCAATTCTATGAGATTTTTAATGTGTAACTATAAGTTACACAATCAATATACAAACCATGCTCTATTTCTATAAGATTTTGAATGTGTAACTCTTATTTACACACTCTCTATTTCTATGAAAATTTACAAGCATATCATGAGATCAAATTTAGTTCATGACATCATCACAAGCAAAAATCAGAATCAAATTTAGTTCATGACAAGATTTTCCATGTGTAACTTATAGTTACACAGTCAATTGGCAAGTTATTTTTTGAGATTTTCAATGTGTAAATTATAGTTACACATACACAGGCATTACATATGATCAAAACATGAGATTCCAAATGTGTAAATTATATTTTACGGCTCATTGAAACTCAAATGACGACATCTTGAAGGTGTAACTTATAGTTATATAGGCTCATTTGTATGTGTAACTTCAAGTTACACACTCAATATACAGACCACAATACAGTCAGTGGTTAGATTTTGAATGTGTAACTTAAAGTTACACAGGGCCTTGTTTGTATAGTTCAACATTCAAAGGCATTTTCACTAGCATGATACCATAACAACACACATACTCTGAAAATTTCACATCTAAGTACCTATTAAAGCATCTGCTTCAGGGGGATTCCTTCTTCCTTGCGCCATTAGTGTTCACAAATGAAAATTGATTCTGAATCTGCAGTTGATGTAGTAACAAAATCGAATTAGTTGATTGCAATTCAACTTAGAGTTTCTAGGGTTTTCAAAGCTGTCTTATATGTTAGTTGTTTGATCTTATCTCGAATCAAAAAAATCGACGAAAGAAAAAAGAAAACGGATCAAAACCTACCTTCGTCTTCTTCTTCTTTCATCTTCATTCCTTGTCTTGTTCTTTGATAAAAAAACGACTGAATCAAACAACGAATAACATATCAAATAACAGATCGAAAATAACAATAACAGATCGAAGATAAAAATAACAGATCAAATAATAGATAAAATTAATCAAATAACAGATCGAAAATAGATCAAATGACAAATCGAGAATGAATCAAAAAACGAATGAAACGAAGAGAATGAATCAAAAAACGAAAGTAAATACAAAAGGAGAAGATCGAAGATAAAAGTAGAATGATTCAAACCTCTCTTTTTTCTTGGTTCTTCGTCTTCTTCTTCTTTGGATTTGAAAAAATTTGGATCTGAATTTTTTTTCTCTATGCAACTCTCTCTCTAAAACTGTCGAATGTGGTGGTTGTGAGGAAAATGGTAGGTCCTGTCATATAAATACGAAAGGTTAATATGGTCATTTTGACCTGTATTAAAATTTATTTTTAATTCGGGGCCTGATTTTAAAACTCTTTTAACTAGGGGCCTCATATTATGGGTTATCCATGGGTGGGGCCTTAGCCTAATTTTCTCTAATTCATAAGGAAGAAGATTTTGAAGATTTAGCTCATCAACACATGATCTTGAGGTTCATTACAGAGGAATGGAATGATTATTATGCTAAACATAAGTATCTTATATAAGAACAACAAGAGTCTGAAGCTCAACAAGCTAATTTGAATCAATCTGCAAATCCAAATAGCTCCGTGAATGAGTGTATGGTCATTGAATCGCAAAGCTTTGTAGTATGGTCTTCTGATGGGCCTCAACATTCTCAAGCCCGAGCCTAAAAGAGAAATAAAAGAAGAAGAAATGATACTGCATCGGTTCTATCTCACTCTTCTCAAAATCACCACCGCTCTCAGAGAAATCCCCAATACAAACTCCACCCATCAAAGTCGCACCCTTCTTCTTGAAAATCCTGTTTGTACCATACCCAAATGGGTACATGTGGGTTACACTTGGTGCATAATAGAAGTGAAAATCCGATTACCATAGGAATCAGTCGGTTTATCAATGAAACTGTATGGATTATTTGGGAACCCAGACGGCTTATCGTAGAGGCCTGGGTTTGGTTTATTGTAGAAACCAGAGTGTTATTATGGAACGTGAACGGCTTATCATAGAAGCCTGGGCTTGGTTTATTTTAGAAACCAGAGTGTTATGATGGAACATGAACGACTTATCATAGAATCCTGGGCTTGGTTTATTTTAGAAACCAGAGTGTTATTGTGAGACCCATGGGGGAACCATCTGGGTCATTGGAGAATCCCAAGGTCCATGGGTATTTAGGGTTCATTGGATAATGATAGATATTATTTAGGATAATCCTGAATAAATAAGGGATAATTATCCTAAGTAGTAAGAATTATCCATGGGAAATAAGATTATGATAAACATAAGGGTTTATCATGAATCTAGTCAGTATTTGGGGTTTGTACAGATATGGGTAGTTATTAGGATAACTGTAGAAACCCTAAAGTACATCTGATTTTTGCCTATAAATAGAGGCAAAATCCCAACACAAAGACACACACTTTTTCCCCTTCACAATAACTACTTGCTCACAACATTCGCTGATTTAAGCATCGTAGTGTTTTTGCAGGTACCCCCCCTATTCTGATCAACCTTTGGAGAATCAATACCAACGGCGGAGGATCGATCAATCATCTCAAGTTTTGAAGATCGTTGGGGCGATTTATTTTTGCACCAACATCTTTTGGCGCCGACTAAGTGGAACGAAAGAAGTTCGTGCTCCTGAAAAGTTTGGAAAAACCTTTTTAAAAAAGTTTCGCAAGTTTAGCAGCTTCTGGAAGTCGCGCACGCAACAGCAACTAGGAAGTTTCCAGTCTTCATATTTCGTTGGAAAGTTTCTCGTAAACAATCCATCTTTCTTTGTTTTGGAAGTAACGAAAAATCCAAAAGCACATCAACTGTGCCAAGCTGATTGGAAGAAGTTGTAAAAAGTAACAGAAACTAATGGAGAATACAATTTTAGATCATCCAGTAGCAAACGAAAACGTATCGGATCAGGTTCAACTAGACTGACCAACTAATTCACGGGTTATTAGGAGTGCTGTAGTATAGGACGTCGGAGGAAGAGATGGAGCATCGGCGTCGCTGTCATCCACGACATCAGCTTCCCGATCACGTTCTGAAGGTGCGGTTCCAAGGGTAAATTATTTGTTGATTAACAGATCCCCACCACCAATGACCAGCAGGAGAGTACGTGAACAAGGGGGCCTTGAGCTTGCTTCCATGTAATCAGACCGGCGTGAGATGGACGAAGTAAGCGGAGGAGTAAGGGCTCGAGCAGCATCCCCACTTGCTGGTCAGGGTAACGCCTTACCTGTTGATGGAACCGGAGTAGCTTTCTTTGTCCAACGGCATTCCACCTGCGATTAGGACTCGCCAAACTGTCACCCAGTTAATAACCTTCAAGCTCATCTATGGCTCAGCGTAATCAACAAGCCATGCATGGAAACGACCCACGGGTTATGCCAATAGATTTAACGATTCGAGAGCGGCTACAGCAGCTGGAGAAAGAGAATCACCATTTAAAGGTAGCACTGGAGAAAAGGAAAGAGCTTGAACTTCCAACTACTTCTCGTTCCGGTAGTGCAAGAGAGAATCGTCGAGAGTTTGTTAACTTGCGAAGAGGAAACTCAGCTGCTGGTGATCGATGGAGGGGTCATGACTATGGTGGAAGGAATGAGGAAAAATGGGGACATAGCCGGAGTCATGATCATCAGTGGACTCATGACGATAGAAGAAGAGATGAGGACGGAGTGAGACGTAGCCGGAGCCGCGGATACCATGCATACGACCACTACAACCAGCGTACACTGAACGATGGGAGAGATGGTGAGGCAGGGACAAGCGGTACTAGACGTAAACGAAGGGAAGACCGTGCTGCTTACGGACATACAAAGAAGTCCGGACGTGAGAAGCGTTCCAGGAGAGGTTTAAACACTGACAGGATTGAGCGGCACCGGAGAGAACAGGAGGGTGACTCCGAAGAAGGTGAAATGATCAGCAAAAAGAAGCTTAGTGCCATAGTTGACGAATTATTATCGCAGAGGCAATCTAGAGATGAAGAACAACGGGTTTTGTCTATGAAAAAAACGATGGACTCTCTGTTCGTCGCAAGGATTAGGAGGTATCTCCCACCGTTGAATTTCAGCCAACCTCAGTTCAAGGATTTCTTTGACGGCGGGAATGGGAATCCGGTGGAGCACGTCCAGCGCTTTCAAGCTTCAATGAGCTTGTGGGGAAACAGTGACGAGTTACTTTTCAGAACTTTTCCAATGACCTTAACGGGTAAGGCTTTGACTTGGTTTTCTCAACTAGAGCCAGATTCAATTAAGGATTTTGGGATGTTGTCTGATTCCTTTTTCGAACAATACAAGATTAATCTCGGAATCAAAAAGGAAAGTAGTCACCTTTTTCTCTTACATAGAGATATTGGTGAAGACCTCTTTGATTTCAATAGGAGATTCAAGAAGTCAGTGAAATTGGAAAGGTGGACGAAAGGTTCATAATTGAAGCATATAAAAATGCTATGGACTATGATGAGTTTGGAATTTATAACTCATTAGCGGTGGAACCGGTGGGAAGCCTCAGGGAACTGTATGACCGGGCCGATAGATACGCAAAGGCGGAGAGTGAAAAGAAGGCGAAATTGACACGATCATCGAAAAAGTAAATGCCAGATGCAACAGCAAGGCCAAAGAAGCATTTCGATAATAGTTCGAGGGGTAAAAGCATTGAAGGACCACCAAGGAATCCGAAGAGTGAAGAGGGATTTCATAATCCGCAAGGAAAGCAAAGGGTAAGGTTTCCCAAGTTGAACATTGGACTTGGGGAACTTTATAAGAAGATTAAAAATACGTTGCATGTTCTGACCGCTTAGGTGGAGACAAGGAGAAGAGGAACAAGAATAAGTACTGTGATTATCACAGGGATCACGGGCATAATACAGATACTTGTCGTGCTCTCGCTACAGAGGTCCAGAAAATGGTGGAAGATGGAAAGATGCAACAATATTTGAAGGAAACTCAAGCACAGGTTAATACACTTGTAAACACTCTGGATTTACGTGAGATCAGAGTAAGCCATGCAAGGGTAAATACAACTTCGAGAAAAGCTCAAGAGAATGCGACGCGGCTGAAGTTGCGTCATATTAATGAATGGCGAATTTCTAACAAGGTCGACTACGCCAGTCATATTGGAACGGATATCTTAGAAGAGGGGAAAACTGAAATAACCTTTTCGAATGCTGATCTCGCTGGAGTATATCAACCTCATAATGATGCGATTGTGATTCTGGCTCTCAGAGGCATGTTCAAGGTTCGTCGAGTCTTGGTCGACACTGGGAGTTCAATTAGTGTCATATTTTCAGGAGCATACTCTTCGATGAGTTTGTGTGAGAGTCAAGTTGAGGCAGATGATATCCCTATCATTGGTTTTAGTGGGGAGACAATGATGGCAATGGGAAGAATTAATCTACCCACTATTGTAGGAGGAAAGACAGTTATGAAATATTTCTCATTGCTCGATTGTCGCACACCTTACAATGCTATTCTTGGGCGTGACTGGATTTACGTAATGGAAGCGGTAACTTCCACTATTCATCAGTGTTTGAAGTTCATTGTTCCAGCAGGGGTGATGAAAGTTAGAAGCGACTAGGTGGCATCCCATAAATGCCACGAAAGCGCAATGGAGGAATATAGGAAGTCGGAACTAAAGGGTTGAGAGATACTCGGAAAGTGAGAAGAAATTGTAGCAATCACAAGTGCTTCCCGACCTCTTACCATGGAAGAGGAAAGGAAGGGCCGCCAACTATCGAAGAGTTGGTAGAAGTGCAAGTTGGAGATCTGAAGGAACAAACAACCTTTGTCGGGGCAGATCTGCCGCTAGGAGAGAGTGAAAGTTTGATTACCTTGTTAAGGAATAATAAAGATGTTTTTGCTTGGAGTCTCAGGGATATGCCATGCATTGATCCCGCTATCGCTTGTCATCGGTTGAATATCAGTGAAGGATTCAGTCCGATGAAATGAAACCGAGGAAGATGGCACAGAACGTAAAATGAAAGTCGCGAGAGGAGATAGACAGGATGTTAGAGGCAAGGATAATAAGGCCTGTCTAGTATCTAAGTGGTTGGAAAATATTGTAGCGATTAGAAGAAGAACAGGAAAATTGGGTATGTATTGATTTTACCAATCTAAATAGAGCATGCCCAAGTGATCCTTACCCAATACCTAATATAGGGAGTTAGTGGACGCTACTTAGGTTTCGATAGATTGTCATTTATGGATGGTTTCTGCGGTTACAACCAAATTCCGTTGTTTGAGGATGATCAAGAGCATACATCGTTCATAACAGACAAAGGGGTATATTGTTATCTGGTCATGCCGTTTGGATTGAAAAATGCAGGAGCAACTTATCAGCGTCTTGTTGATGAAATGTTCAAGGATATGATCGGTGATACCATGGAGGTATATATTGACGATATGGTGGTCAAGTCCAAAAAGAAGGATTTTCACCTTATGGACTTGAAAAAAACCTTCGATCAGTTACGACGATATGGAATGAAGTTAAATCCCGCGAAGTGTTCCTTCGGGCTTACGTCTGGGAAATTCCTTGGGTATATGATGACACGGAGGGGAATCGAAGCTAATCCGGAGCAAATCATGGAAATACTGGAAATGCCGTCACTAAGAAACAAAAAGGAGGTGCAGAGGCTAATTGGGAGATTGGCTGCGTTGAACAGGTTCATCTCACGAGCTTCGGACAAATGTAAGTTGTTCTTCCAGATTCTGAAGAAGGCCGAAAAGTTTGGTTGGAGTCAAGAATGTGAGCAAGCGTTCGATGCCATTAAGCAGTATTTGACTTCACCACCGGTTCTCACAAGTCCTAAGATGGGCCATACGGTCTATATCTACCTAGCGGAAAGTGAGTGTGCAGTTAGCGCAATTTTGTTTGTTAAAGAGCCAGAAGAGAGGCCGGTTTATTTCATTAGTAAATCCCTAACAGACGCTGAGACAAGGTATTCGAATATAGGGAAGATGGCGTTAGCTCTCATACATGCAGCTAGGCATCTGAAGTCATATTTTGAAGGACGCCGACTGGTAGTATATATTGAATACCCGTTGAAGAAGGTGCTGGGAAGAACTTATGATTCCAGTAGGCTTGCTACGTGGGCCACTTATCTTGGTGCATATACTATTGATTATGAGCCAAGAACTGCCGAGAAGGGGCATGCGATTGCATCACTAATGGCGGATTTTCCTGTAGACGATATTCCAGTTTCAGAATCCATGCTAGAAGAGGAGACCTTGCTTGAGAACAGTGGTATACAGCCAATCCCGTTGTCGTGGGAGATCATAAACTTTATCAAGAAATCTTCAGATACAGCAAAAGAGCGAGTAAGTAACGAAGACTTGGAGATGATTCAGGAAGAAGAAGCTGGGATGTGGCAGGTTTACACAGATGGATCCGCAAACACTGATGGGGCAGGTGTTGGGCGTGTACTAATTTCTCCTGAGGGATTGCGAATTGAGAAGGCTGTCCATCTCGGGTTTACAGCTTCAAATAACTAGGCTGAATACGAGGCTGTAATTTCAGGATTGAATACGGCTCGGCGACGGGGGGAGAAAGATTAAGTTGACGACGGACTCAAAGTGGTTTCCAATCACTTGATGGTGCATATAGAGCTAAGAATGAGAGGTTAGCTTGTTATTTGGAGTACATTCATGAGTTGTCAAATGAGTTCGAGGTGTTCGATATTGAACAAAAGCCAAGGGTAGAAAACAGACATGCGGATGCACTTGCTTACGTTTCCATGTGCAGTGGAATCGAGAGATGAGACGGTACATTGTGGTTGATTTCCAGGAATTTCCCAGTATTCACAGCTCCATTAAAAATATGCTCGAGCCGCATTGCAGTGGGATAAATGACTCATCATCTGGAATTCAGGATGATCCTATGGAGACTAATGAAGATAGTACTGACCAACTTGAGGATTGGAGGATGCCTTATATTAGATACCTGCAATCGCAAGAGCTTCCATGTGACAAGAGTTTGGCTGGAAAGATATCAAAGACGGCTTGGAGATACGCTCTTATTGAAGGAGAGCTATATAAGAAGTCGGTATCGATGTAGCCTTACCTCCGGTGTGTAACTAGGGATATGGGGAAACAATTGCTAGCAGAGGCGCATGAGGGTTGTTGTGGAAACCATTCATGGGGAATAAGTTTGGCACATCGTTTGCTGTCCCAGGGATATTTCTGGCCTTACATGCAAAGTGACGCGAAGCAATTCTCCCAAAAGTGCGTGGCTTGTCAGTTGCACGGACCTATATTGAAAAGGCCGGCAAATTAGCTGCACCCAGTCTTGAGCCCTTGGCCATTTGATAAATGGGGTTTGGAAATCGTAGGTCCATTCCCCACGGCACCCGGGGGCGTCAAGTATTTGTTGGTAGCGACTGACTATTTCACAAAATGGGTAGAAGCGGTGGCATTGGTGAGGAAGGAAGCGGTACATGTCCGCAGATTCATTTGGAAAAATATAATTTGTAGGTTTGGAGTACCGGCAATGATCATTTCTGATAATGGGAAACAATTTGATTGTGAGGCAATAAATTCATTGTGTGACGGCTTACACATCAAACACAATTTTTTGACTCCGTACTATCGCAGAGCAACGGACATCTTAGAAGCAACCAATAGAGTTATACTGGATAACTTAAAGAAGACCTTGGACAAAGCAAAAGGAAGATGGACGGAATTTTTACCCGGGGTCTTGTGGGCATACAAAACCACACCCAGGCGATCAACAAGTTTCTCGCCGTACACACTCGGGCATATGGAGCAGGATGTATTACCAGTCGAGCTGCTGGTTCCAACCACAAAGACGTTGGCAGAGCGGTCGGGTCAGAACACGGAAATCTTTTCAAGAGACAAAGAGCTTTTGGAAGAAGTTAGAGATGAAGCTGCAAGAAAGTTAGCGGTCTACCAGCAATCTATGAAGTAGCAACACAACAAAAAGGTACGAGAACGAACTTTTTTTCCCCGGGAGCAAGTTTTGAGAAGGACAAGGCCTAAAACGTTAGACGGAGGTAGTGGGAAGCTTGGGGTAAATTTGGAGGGTCCTTTCTTAATTGACAGACCAGCCAGTGGCGGCGCTTATTGGCTAAGGAGCATGAATGGGAGGGAAGAGCCAAAGCCATGGAACTCATTCAATCTCAAAAAATATTTTCATTAATATAGGCTAGATTTCTTATTTTAGATGTTTTCCTCTTAAATAAATTCTTTCCCGGCAATGGAGGAGTATTTTTAAAGAATTGGTGCGAGTTATGACTATTACATTGGTTAAGAAGTGCAAATAAATGGGGAGTATTGCCAAAAGTATCGCCGTTCTCACATTTACTCTTTCCTGGAAACATTTCGTTATGTCAGGAAGTTCAATGAAAATATTGATGGGAAGCGACAAAGATATTCTCCGTGCAAGGCAAATATATGATCAAGGGAATTATTTGTTGGTGCACATCTTATTAAAGAAAAATAAAAAGGGAAGAGAAATGCTAATTGGAACATCGTCTTAAATTCCTACGCTAGCCTAGGGGAATTTCCAAACTAAAAAATAAAGGATGAAGGACGTGATCAGCCCTTATCACTCTTCTTCTAGATCATAGAGCTCGTCGCCGGAACCATCATCTACATTTTCAGTGTCGGGAGAATCAGCATTATAATCTTCAGGCTCTTTGGCGTTAGCAGCCTCTTCTGTGTTGGGAGCAACAACAGCATAGCCTCCAAATCCCTTGGCCTTGAAGTAGGTACGGTCGAGTCGCTTGCGCATTATCTCCCGGGCATTGTCAGCTTCACGTTTTTCAGCTTGAAGAGTTTCTACCTGGTGCCTCAAAGATCCATTTTCGCATTCAAGGTGGTATAAGGCAGCAGCGTGAGTCTTTTGCTGCTTGACCACGGCATCATAGTGGAGTTCGCCAGCCTTTCGAACGAGAGAGAGACCTGCAAAGGAAAACGTAGGGATATTACAATAAGGCTGAAATTCGATTAGAACAGCAAGCTAGACTGTTCTAGTGAGAAGTTGGGTACCGCGAAGTGGAGTTGGGCGGCGCGATCGAGTGCTTGGTCTATGTCGTTCATGTGATCGTAGCATAGTCGATCTCGAGGCAGCATTCCGGTGAGCAATATACCTCGTGAAACGGAAGGATTTTGAATGGCGAGTCACCGAGATAGCCACCCGAACCCGAAGTCCCGTATAGATCAGGGTTGAAAGCGTCATCCTCATGTGGTGGAAGGGATGCTTCTGGAACCTTGGAGGGAGGAGTTGAAGGGGTATACTCCGGCGACGAACGTGGGTCAGCAACACGGTTGACACTCTTGTCCTCATCATCACTTATGAGTATACAGGGGAGCTTTTTTTATCTCTCACTTCGCAGTCTTTGATCCCGGTTTTTGGAGTTGAAGCTACATCTCCCTTGTAAGCCCTGCAAAAGTTAAGTGGCCAATCCCTGATGGCAGATGGACGCTTATGTTCTTTCCTTTGGGTGTTCTCCTTCTTTGGAGAGGGACTGGCGACTATTTGCTCTCCATGATTGATGGATCTCTTCGAGGAAGACATAATAGGAAAGATTCAAGGAGATGAGCGTGAGCTCTTTGAAACTGGGAATAAAGAAACAACCTGTCAGGTTGTAACATCAGGCCATCGTGTTGAGTTGAACAAAGCAGTAGCGTGTAATGGGAATGGCTGGAGAAGGAAGAGAAGTGCTTACCGATACGAGCAGGAAGAGAAGCAAAGGTGGCTGTGATTGTTGTTCGTGAGTTTTTCTTACCCTATTTATACTAAATGGTGAAGGTATATGGCGGTTGTGGATGAATTTCTTGTTTACACGGAGCTGAGATTTAGCTGAAGAATGACTGGAAGTGTACGCTCATTAGAATCCGGGAAATGATCGAACTCATTTAGTCCTGGTGGGCTGGGGCACCATCTGCTAGCTGCGACCGTTGATAATGCGGTGAGGATTGATCTACGGACAGGGGAAGGTCTTGGATACAGGTCCTGCGCGTCTAAAGATAGTCATCAAGGAATTTGATACTTATCAGAGTATTGTTAGTTTCACACAAATGAAAATACATAGAAGAAAAGATTTATGGGTAAAATGTTCTTGAGCAAGTGGGCTGGAATAATTATAATGAGCATCAGTAAAGCGTTGGGGGCCCACATACGTATTGGGTTTTGGATAAAGGAGCTTTGAGCTTTGCATGCGTCTTCAGTCGTTCTTAACCATTCGAACAAGTCGATGGCTAAGAAGGGGGGCGATGTTTGTACCATACCCAAATGGGTACATGTGGGTTACACGTGGCGCATAATAGAAGTGAAAATCTGATTACCATAGGAATCGGTCGGTTTATCAATGAAACCGTATGGATTATTTGGGAACCCAGACGGCTTATCGTAGAGGCCTGGGTTTGGTTTATTGTAGAAACCAGAGTGTTATTATGGAACGTGAACGGCTTATCATAGAAGCCTGAGCTTGGTTTATTTTAGAAACCAGAGTGTTATGATGGAACATGAACGGCTTATCATAGAAGCCTGGGCTTGGTTTATTTTAGAAACCAGAGTGTTATTGTGAGATCCATGGGGGAACCATCTGGGTCATTGGAGAATCCCAAGGTCCATGGGTAGTTAGGGTTCATTGGATAATGATAGATATTATTTAGGATAATCCTGAATAAATAAGGGATAATTATCCTAAGTAGTAAGAATTATCCATGGGAAATAAGATTATGATAAACATAAGGGTTTATCATGAATCTAGTCTAAGTATTTGGGGTTTGTCGAGATATGGGTAGTTATTAGGATAACTGTAGAAACCCTAAAGTACATCTGATTTTTTCCTATAAATAGAGGCAAAACCCCAACACAAAGACACACACTTTTTCCCCTTCACAATAACTACTTGCTCACAACATTCGCTGATTTAAGCATCAGAGTGTTTTTGCAGGTACCCCCCTATTCTGATCAACCTTTGGAGAATCAATACCAACGGCGGAGGATCGATCAATCATCTCAAGTTTTGAAGATCGTTGGGGCGATTTATTTTTGCACCAACA
>JAJJWX010001013.1:0-130403 GCA_023529315.1 Papaver bracteatum
AGCATTCTCGGGAACCAAAATCCAATTACTTTGTCCTTCAATCTTTCCAAAACCTTTAGAACTCAGTATTTGCCTTTATGAACCCAAGATAGTTCAAAAGATTTAAATTTTAGAATAATAGTCGAAGAAGACATACTCTAAAGATGTTAAACTTAAGGTTCAACTCAAAAATAATTGTTGTTATTTATCTCCAAAATGAGAGGTATTTATAACCAACATTACAAGAATTAAATAATTACATTAATTAAATAATGGAGTAGGTAAATGAAGAAAACAAGGAAGTCCATGTTAGGTGAACGTTGGTGGAGTAGGTGTAGAATACAAGGAAGTCCATGTTAGGTAAAGGTTGGTGGTGTAATTGGAGGAGTGATTGGTGGAATTGGTGGAAGGTGGAAGGTTGATTCAACACTCTCCCTCAAGGTGGTGCATATATGTCACAGATGCCCAACTTGACAAGTGAATCGTTAAATATATTATTTGATACGGCCTTAGTCAGAATATCTGCCAGCTGTTGTGTTGTTCGGACATATGGTACTTCAATAATTTTTTCTTCAAGTTTCTCATAAATGAAGTTCCTATCAATTTTCACGTGCTTCGTTCGATCATGTTTCACCGGATTCTCTGCAATTTTGATTCTTGATCGATTATCACAAAACAACTTCATAGGTTTTTCAGATGGGAAACCAAGCTCTCCCATAAGCCTTTTCAACCATAACAATTCACAAATGCCTTTTACCATTGCTCTATATTCTGCTTCAGCATTGGATAAGGAAACAACATGTTGTTTCTTAGATTTCCATGTCACTAAATTTCCTCCAACAAAGGTAACATACCCAGATGTTGATCTTCTCCTATCACCTTTACCTCCCGATCCGAGTCGATTGTAACCGACATCAAGATGTCCATGTTTTGAAAACATCAAACCTCTGCTGGTGCGGACTTCAAATATCTTAGTATCCTGGTTACGCATCCATGTGTTGCTGACCGGATTATGCATAAATCTGCTTACAACACTTACAAGATAAGCAATATCTGGCCTTGTATGAGAAAGATAAATCAAGCGACCAACTAACCTCACGATATTGTCCTTTGTATGTTGGTATTTGATCAGAACATTCTTCAAGACCATGATTTTGTTCCATAGGAGACCCAATTGGCGTACAACCAGTCATACCAGTTTCTTCAACAAATCAATCACATATTTTCACGACACAAGAAAATTCCTTTCGGGATCGATTAACTTCAATACCCAAGAAGTACTTAAGTCCACACAAATCTTTCATATCAAACTCAGGGAATACAAGCAATTTTTCGACTACTCATCTCTTCAGGGTCATTTCTGTTACCACCATATCATCTACATAGATAATAAGAGCGTTGACCTTGTCACCTACTCTTTTAAGGAACAAGGTATGATCAGCATTACTCTGTATATATACCCAAACTTCTTCATTGCAATGCGAAATCTACCAAACCATGCTCTGGGAGATTGTTTCAAGCCATATAAAGCCTTCTTTAACTTACACACAACATTAGCATTTTTTGGAGCATTATAACTGGAGGTAGTGTCATGTAGACTTCTTCTTGCAAGTCACCATGTAAAAAAGCATTTTTACATCATATTGTTGTAGAGGCCAGCCTAGATTTGTCTGCCAAAGACAATAATACTCGAATAGTGTTGATTTTTTGCGACAGAGCAAACGTCTCCCGATAATCAATACCATAAGTTTGGGTAAACCCTTTAGCCACAAGTCTTGCTTTATACCTGTCAATAGAGCCATCCTGGATTATGCTTGATAGTATATACCCACCTGCATCCAACCTGGTTTCTTTCCTTTTGGTAGTGAGACTATATCCCATGTACCATTTTCTTCATGTGCCACCATCTCCTCTTTCATAGGACCATCCCATTTCGGATTAGATAGTGCTTCTTCTCTCGTTCGGGAATAGTAACATCCGCCATTTGATCGACAAACGCTTTTCCTCCTTTGATAATCTATGAGTTGACACGTAATTCGTAATAGGGTATTTCACCTTCCTTAATGCTTCAGGTGAAAAACGATCTGGTGGAACTCCACGATTACTCCTTGGTGGCAACTGGTACCTGTCGGTGTCAGGTAGTTCACAAGTATCATTAGTATTAATCGAACAATCTATGCTTACCTCAGTGGACATCGGCACCGTTTGGAGGACAATTAGATGTAGGTACTGTTGATGAAGAGAGAGATGGATCTTCAAGAGCAGGGGTGTCAATTTCTTCAAAAAACATGAATATCGAACTCTTGAACCGGCTCCATGACTTGTATGTCATCAATTCTTGAACTGCGACAGTTGGATGTGTACTTATGCTTGTTTCATTTGTTGTCATATTTATTTCACTATTAGTCGGAAACAAATCCATCCAATTCAACTCTTCAATAACACTCTCTCCCTGAAGATGAGAATCAGATACATCGGATGAGTAAAACATTTCGTGCTCAGAAAAGGTGACATCCATAGTAACATAAAATTTATGACTTTGAGGATGATAACACCTATAACCCTTCTGGAATGGATGATAACCAATAAAAACACATTTGATAGCACAAGGATCTAACTTTGTACGTAGATGTTTCTGCAGATGTACAAAAACAACACAACCGAATACTCGTGGAGGAAGCTTAAGATGAGAAGGTATTGTTACAAACGAAGCCAATTTGTCCAAAGGTGTCTGAAATTTTAAAACACTTGTTGGTACTCGATTAAGAAGATATACTGCACTAGTAATAGCTTCTTCCTAGAATTTTGGCTTCATATTTGACCCAATCAAGCATGCCCTCGTAATTTCAAGTAACTGGCGATTTTTTCTTTCCGCCACACCATTTTGCTGTGGCGTAGATGGGAAACTAGTTTCATGAATAATTCCATGTTCTCTAAAGTATCCTTGTAATACTTCATTAACATACTCACCACCATTATCAGAACGAAGGACCTTTAAGTTAGCCGAAAATTGTGTCTCGAATCATTTTATGAAAAGCGAAAACGATCAGCCACATCACTTTTATTCTTCATTAAATAGAGCCAGGTCATACGAGTACAATCATCGATGAAGATAACAAACCACCGAAATCCAGAAGTACTGGTAATACGAGAAGGTCCCCAGACATCAGAATGAACCAAATCGAATGGGACATATCTTCTACTGAAACTATCTGGGTAAGTAGTACGATGACTCTTCGCAAGAATGCAAGTATCACATTTAAAGTCTGACAGTTTGCAAGACTTAAACAAATCAGGAAACAAGTGCTCCAAATATCCAAAAGAAGCATGTCCTAACCGTCGGTGCCACAATAAGATATGATTTTTAGATACATAAGAAGACCTTTTAACTGAAAGAGATCTCCCTTCACAAACATCGTCAATGTAATATAAACCATCTCTCTTAGTACCTCGCCCAATTATCTCGTGCCGAGATCCTGAAGAAGACAGAAAGTGAGGTAGATTAGTACTAAACAATTTAATTGTGCGGTTACTTGCGTTGTAGACAAGAGATTATTTGAAAGAGAAGGAACCAATAATGTGTGTTCTAAGGACAAGGAAGGTGTTAAATCAACTCTCCCAGCTCCGGTAACCGGATACGGTACACCATTGGCGTTGGAAATAGTTGTATACGCAGGTAGGAACGGATCTTTCAAAATAGAGGCATCGAACGTCATATGACCCGTAGCAATTTAATCGAGAATTCAGCCATGATCTTTTCCGAATCGAGCAAGTAAAGCGACGTCAACCTTACTTGATTGCTTAAACAAGTTGGATTAACCAAAGAATGAGATTCCACCACGGAAGAATGAGTATCGGTCGTCGTAGTCATCATTGAAGTACATGTATCTACCCCTCTTTGGTCGATCTTTATTTGTATTTTATAGGCATCCCACCAATGGGGATAGCCAATTTTCTTGAAACATTTCTCCACGAAGTATGAATTTCCTCCACAGTAAACACAACGTTTAACGGAAGACATTATCACGATTAGAGAAGAAATTATATGAAGTATGAATACATGTCGCAAGCAGCTTGCGAAAGCTTTTTTTTTTTTTTTTTTTTTTATTTTTAAAATGAGATTAAAAAAAGGGAAAAATGAAACTGATTGTGTATACAACTGTTTATGGGGGGCGAAAAACAAACCAGCTAGATACTAGCTAGTAGCTAAAAATTATATGAGTAGTCGAATAAGAGGAACAAGTCCTATAACGGTAAAAACGGTAAGAGTTTAAATTCAAATCAAGTTTTCTCTCTTGCACAGAGAAATTAAGTTTGACAAATCAACCAAATATATGAAAACAAACTTAACAAGGGTTTGCTTATAAGAAAAACAAACTCAATAAAAAAATCTTGATCAAAGATGATAAATCGTTTGTACGAAACAAAAAACAAGAAATAGACAACTTACTTTGTCCAAGATAAATGGATTAACAAGTTTAAGTAGGATTTAAAAAGGACAATCATAAACTCAACATAACAAGTTTATCATAAAATCGGTAGTACAACTTACTTGTTTCAATAAGTGTATAAAGAAAAACAAGAACCTTAAGCCAGCGGAAGAAGGATCAATCAAGTAACGAAGCACTCACTATTACTAAGAAGCACTCAACTCACCATGGAGCTCTGATACCATGTTAAACTTAAGGTTCAACTCAAAAATAATTGTTGTTATTTATCTCCAAAATGAGAGGTATTTATAACCAACATTACAAGAATTAAATAATTACATTAATTAAATAATGGAGTAGGTAAATGAAGAAAACAAGGAAGTCCATGTTAGGTGAACGTTGGTGGAGTAGGTGTAGAATACAAGGAAGTCCATGTTAGGTAAAGGTTGGTGGTGTAATTGGAGGAGTGATTGGTGGAAGGTGGAAGGTTGATTCAACAGATTCCGTAGGGATACAAATGAATCTTTGACGAGAGTCCGTAGCCGGATCAAATCTTGATATCTTCAGAAAAGACCCAAAATAGTTTGATTGCATCTCAATTAGAAAAAATTTGATCGAATCTTCTAGTCCATTTGATTGGTTCCCCAGCTAGGTTATTAATCGGCTTCCAAAGTTGTTGCGTGAAACCAAGAAACAACATTCTCAGAACCAAAATCCAATTACTTTGTCCTTCGAATCTTTCCAAAACCTTTAGAATCTGTCTTTGCCTTTATGAACCCAAGATAGTTCAAAAGATTTAAATTTTAGAATAATATTCGAAGAAGACATACTGAAAGAATGAAAAACTAAAAACTAAAAAGAACAATGGCTAACAAGAACTCTACCATCCAATAAATCCCGGCCCCAAGGGGAAGGATCTAAGATCCGTCCTTGGACGGCGGAGAAGTTCAGAATAGCACACTTCTACACTGATTTGATCACCATGATCAAAACGAGCAGAAGGCTGAGTTCTTCAAAAAAGATCGCCATTTTTGGATTTTCCGGGAAAAAACGGATAAGAGAGAGAGAATTTGGCTAAACTAAAATAAAATAACTCGTCATGTTTTCATTCACAGGAAAGTAATATTGGTGCACTAATTTAATGCATGTCCGCGTATGCATGTTACTTCCATGCTCTATACTTGACTTCATACAAGTTCGACATGCAAGTCTATATCCTTCACTGGATGCAAAACATAAAAGATAACCGCGGTAAAGGCAGCATTTAAACGACATGGTTGCCGCTGTAATTTGCGAGTTCAAAAAGGCAAAGTTGAACGTACCTAAAAAAAAGGAGCCAAATACAACACAATTAAACTTTAGAACTTTAGAAGGTACACAGCTAGATTTTCATTTTGAACCCAAGCGCTTAGCGGGAGAGGGATATAGATAAAGCATGAGTTATAATAAAGCAAGTGGTCTTGTGACCACTACGGAAAAATAGTAATCTGCAACTGTAACTTCACAACTCGTATATTTAAGGTTGTGAAAGGTGGTATGTTTGACAACTTTTGTCAAACAAAAGTTGTCAAAGTATAAAACGTCCAACTCTTAGGACCAAAGAGGAACATACAATATGCCGAATATGGTTTGTTTAACGTTTCGGGAATATTAGGAGGAATCTTACCTGTAAATGGAAGAATTCATCGTTCTTTCAAGTTTCCGACTTATAGTAGTCCACTCATGGCCAGGTTTCGATCTCGGGGCTGTGGTTTGCATACAATATGCCGAATATCTTTCGTTTAATATTTAGGGGAATATTCCAAAGGAATCTTACTCAGTAAATGGATGGATTTCATCGTTCTTTCGAATTTTCCGACTTATAGTAGTCCACTCATGGCCGTGTTTCGATCTCGAGCTGTGGTTTGCATACAATATGCCAGAATATGGTTTGTTTAACGTTTCGGGGAATATTCCGGAGGAATCTTACCTGTAAATGGATGGATCGTTCGAAGTTTCCGACTTATAGTAGTCCACTCATGGCCAGGTTTCGATCTCGGGGCCAGGGTTTGCATACAATATGCCAGAATATCTTTCGTTTAATATTTCGGGGAATATTCTGAAGGAATCTTACCTGTAAATGGATGGATTTCATCGTTCTTACGAAATTTCGGACTTATAGTAGTCCACTCATGGCCAGGTTTCGATCTCGGAGCCAGGGTTTGCATGCCGTTATACCATATTTGAAGTTCGAATCAACATTGAGCTTCATATTTATGGATTTCGATGATATATCTTGCTAAGTTTGAAGTGGGAGAACCCTCTTAACTTCTTGGTTCATATTTTCTATGTCCTTATACCATATTTGAAGTTCGTATCAACACCGAGCTTCGTATTTATCGATTTCGATGATGTATCATGCTAAGTTTGAAGTCGAACTCTCCTGAGCTTCTTGGTTCACATTTTGTATGCCGTTATACCATATTTGAAGTTCGAATCAACACTGAGCTTCATATTTATCGATTTCAATGATGTATCATGCTACTTCATGACCTGTATGACTTGTCAAAATTACTTCATGACCTATGCGACTAGTCGAAATTCAAACCGGAAG
This sequence comes from Papaver bracteatum, assembly GCA_023529315.1. Classification (NCBI taxonomy): domain Eukaryota; kingdom Viridiplantae; phylum Streptophyta; class Magnoliopsida; order Ranunculales; family Papaveraceae; genus Papaver; species Papaver bracteatum. The sequence continues at coordinate 7,003 of JAJJWX010001013.1, forward strand.
CACAAAGAGAAAGCACAAAAATAAAGCACAAAGAAACACACCAACTATCGAATTCACTTCTTATTTTTCAGCATCATTCTTATACATTTTTTTGGATTTTTTTATATCAGAATGTCGATAACAATGTCCTAAATTTATTAATATTTTTTTTGGATTTTTTTTTCATGTCGAAGGTTGATAATTAACCGAATATATGAGTTCGTATTAGCACAAAAAGAAACACAAATGCTTCAATCCGTATGAGCATCACAAATACAATCTCAACTGTCAGATTCTTTTCCCAATCCGTATGACTTGATCAAATGAAATCTTGTCCGTCCGTCACTTTCATTCACCCATTCTTGGTTTTGTCCGTATGAGCATCGCAAACCCTCCTCAACCACTCGAACTCATCAGTTTTTCTCTATCTTCATCTCCTCTGCTCTCGTATCCTCCATACCGGCGGCATTACTTGAGAAAATCGAATCCACTCAAACCATCTCTACTCATCATCGCCATCTCCGCTCCCTCTGTTCAAAATCCCTAATTCTTTAATTTACATAAAATCAAACCATTTACTTTATATGGTTCTCCTGGGTTAAGTTAGGTCTTGTTTGGGAAGAACACAGACTCAGAGAATACATGAATTATGATGCTACCAGTTGCTGGTTCGATATGGGGTTTTGATTTAAACTTTGATGCCATGAATTAAATAGGTTTAGATTTGAATCTGATAAGATCAAGTTGTTGTCTCGAGGTTGATATAGGTTTGGAATTAGTGAGGATTTTGTGGAGTTACCTTACCATCTCTAATCATTCAGAAATTCAGACCTAACCAGGTTTCCTAAGCTTCAATTGCTTTAAATCTTCATCACGAAATTCTTCCATCTCTATTCAAGAAAAACCCTATTATCCTTAATTGATTTCTTCAACCAAAATCAAACCAACGTTTTCAACCTATTATCTCGTGTGGATGAACAAACAAAGTATAGAGTATTGTGTTGCGTTTTCTTTCATATTCTATCTTTGCAGTGTTATGTTGTTTTTGGTTAAAATCAGATGAAAAAGAGGGTTGGGAGAAGAAATTGAAACTGTTGATTGTTAGATCGGAGATGGGTTTGATGTAGATTTGAGTTTGAGTTGTGATTGAACAAGAATTTGAAGAACTGATGCAGTCACCATTAGCGTCTGAATTTAATTGGAAATTAGGGTTTGGCTGAATTTGATTATCAAGAATTAGGGAGTAATTGTGCTTGAGATGGTTCAGGGAAAAGATTTGGTTTTCGGTTTCTGAATCTTAGATTAAGATGAGAAGAAATTATGGTTTGAAATAATGGGTTTTGGGGGTTTTGTGGTGTTCAAAAGAGAAGTGAAGATGGTGGTTGCGATGAACTAATTTGTGGGTGTTTTTGAGATGAGTTGTTGGTGGGGGTCGTGTAAAGTTCAAATTGAATCTGTAGCTGTTGAAGTTGCAGGAAGATGATGTTGTTGAATGATGAGAAACTGGTGATGTTGAACTGAATTACAGAATAATCTCTAGATATATGCTTTTTCAGGAACAAAGTTCAGGTGCAAGCTTGGGATTGTTGATTTGTTGGTGGTGGTACTAGTTTCAATGTTGTGGTGGAGTTGGTGCTGTTCGCTTTCGAATTTGTTGCTATCTAGGATCAATTATGCTCTGTACGAAGAGCTTGATGCTGAAGAAATGGATCGAACAAGAGAAGTTTATAGGTACATTTGTAGTATCTTGTTCACTTGTTCAGTTAACAATTAGTATTGCCGTACACTTTCTGGTTGTGGATTATCTTTATTGTTTGCTAAAACGTCATGTATATCGATACAAGTCCTTTTGCCAGTTACCATCTCTATGATTCTAAAGTAACTACTAGATTTTAACTATTTATTTGATCACAACTTATCATTGGGGTGTATGAAAAAAATGTTCTTTAGCTTGCTTCTTATTTTAATCCATATGTCATTTCATCAAATTAAGCGTCACAATTATCAGGGTCTTTTAGCTATTTTATATATCTATTACAGGCTCCCGTTCGGTCTTGTTCATGGGATCTTGACAGTGAACACCACATGTACATTGGACTGCAGGTATGTGTATCTACCAATTTCTCAAGCTTATGCAATGGTGGAATTAGTGTTAACCTTCTTGGTATTTTCTTTTGTTGATATGTGAATTTCATAGTGGTGATTTTTATTGTTACACCGGTAGTTTAAGACTGAAATGTTGGGTTGTAGTTAATTGTCAAGGTAAAATGAGTTTGATTTGGTTGTGGAATTGAATTCTGGTGGTGATAGAAAGATGATTTTGGAGATATTGATGATGAATTAGAAGATGGGTCAAACTCAAATTTGAGTTTGGTTTGATTTTGGTGGTGTTCTCGAATTTTAGGTAGAGAGACGGATGAGAGGTTGCAGTCTGGTAAAGGCACATATGAAATTGGAACTGTATGAATGAATGGATTGCAGTGGAGATGCACAGATGAAGTTGTAGAGCAATTGCAGATGATGGTGGTCAAATGGCTGAGACAATATGTTTGAGGTAAAGTTGAATATGCTCTCATGACACTTCACAGATGCACACAATACCCCTTCTCATGAGTATGAATTCTTTTTGCATGACTTGATTGATTTCTGTTCTAAAACCGAGGCAGTTGGGGAGATTGCTAAAGCAGGATTGAGGAATCCTGTGAGGGTTGAAGTTCAAACATAAGCGAAAGGTGAGCTAGCGTCTTCATCTTCTAAAAAACCTTTGTCATGATAGATGATATTCTTGTGTTACGTACCTTTTTGTGTTGTCATTTCAAATTCATTTCTTGAATTTTGGCAAAAAAACTCATTTGACTAACTAGTGTTGCTCCTACAATACCATCCATGAAAGCTATTTAGTATATTGGATGCTATGTTTATTTGATTGGGTTGATTTTGGTGTGCACAGTTATTACGAGTAGTTCATAGTTTCGTTGCGGTAGTTGTAGGAAAAAAAATGTGTGGTTTTAAATGTCTTGTTTTTCAATTTAATCGATAATTTGATTCAATTTGGAGCTAAACTTGAAATTTCGCAAGAAGCTGGTTCTTTCTCCTCTGTGTGCATTAGTGCAAGGCTTTCTAGCAGTTGGTTCAGTTTTTTTTATCTGTGCATTTCAGTGTGTCTGTTGACTTAGAATGGTGCGTTATTTGAGAAACAAAGCTTCAACTTCATAAAAGGTGTCGTTTGAGTTTTCGGAAGACCCTGGAAGTTTGTCATTGGGAACAGAATCTGCAGATAATGTACTGCCGGCACATCAAGTTGAAGCTAGTGACAATGATCTTCTACTAAGTACTTCATAAAAGGAAAAAATTAAAGGTCTTATCAGTAATGGTTCTGCATACAATACTTCTTCAAATGATTCTTCTTCTGTAGGTCAGGCCACTTCACAACTGACAATATCAAACTCCAGCAGTCCACAGCCTACCTTTGCGGTTGATGGTCTTCTTGGTTTAAGTCCAACAACTGCACCTGCACCTCCACCTACTTCATGGAATCTTAATGAAAACTCGTTAACTTATATTGTAGTTTCACTTGTAAGAATGGTTGTAATAATTTGCCGTGTAGATCTAAAGACTTTTTTAAGTGTTCGAATGCTGTCAGATGATTGATGGTTTACATTTGAATGGATGTTGGTATAGTTTGAGTGGTATAATTTGAATGTTGTAACAAATTTCATTTTTTTTTTCACAAATGAAAAATAACCACAACGGTTATGAAAAGTTGGCAATGAAGTGACTTACAACTTAAACAAAAGATGTCATGGAAATGACATACAACTTTTCCCATAGTTGTCAAAGAAGTGACATACAACTTTACCTATAGTGGTCGACGAATGTTCTACAACCAAAACAAGTGTAGTGTAGGAGTTATTTTCACAACCCAGGTAAGAGTTATGTTAGCCACTAAGAGAAAATTTTGAAAGACTTTGACAACTGACAAGAGCATTGTACAAAACTAAACGACAACTATGTTTACGACTCTACCTGAAGAGTTGTATAGATTTGAGAACTTTCTACAACCCCCCCCCCCTATGCAACCTATGGAAAAACGTTGTCGTACATGTACGACAACGGATTTTGGGAGTTGTAGATTAATGTTTTTCCCATAGTGGACTCAACACCAATTCCACATAAAGCAGAAGAATTATACAAGTTCATACCTTTTTGTAGAAGTACATCTATGGTATTCAGTTTACCATGAATTAGACTCCACATTAAGATATTGATCTTAGGCGGTATTGCAGACTTCCAAATAAAATGATACGGAAAGTTGTCGATACCGAATTCACTAACCAGTTTTGCATAAAGAGATTTGACTGTAAAGACCCCAGAGGTGTTGAGTCTCCATCTTCTCGTGTCTGGCAATCCATCCCGCGATGGTGGGTTGTCGCCAATAACAGTGAGAAGTGCAGCGTAATATTCAACCTCTAAAGCATGAAGTACTCTCTTGAAATAAAACTTCCAATTACCGTCTGAAGATATCATGTCTGCTAACTTGACGTTTCTATCTATTGATAACTTATACAGATTTGGATAAACAGTTGCTAGAGGGAGTTGACCACACCATACATCATTCCAAAAAGAAATTGCCCTGCCTGAATGTAAATACAATGTGCAGTTCTCGTATATTAATCCTTCCGTTTCAGCAATGCTCTGCCAACAAGAAACACCATAAGATTGGGTTATTTTACCAGGATTCCAAAAGGAAAAATCATCTCCATGTTTGTCTACTATAATTTTGTACCAAAGTTTATTCTTTTCGACACCATACCTCCAACACCATTTAGCCAATAGTGCTTGATTCATTAACTTAAGATTGCAAACACCAAGTCCACCTCTCTCTTTAGTTGCACGAATCATGTCCCAATTAACCAAATGAGATGTCTTTGCACCATCCTTGTACTCCCACAAGAAATTACGCATCTTCTTTTCTAGGATCTTGATAACTGAAGCAGGGGCCTTAAACAATAAAAAATAATAAGTGGGAAGAGAAGAAAGATACATTTTAAAAGAGAAAGTTTACCTCCTTTAGATAAAGAGATCCTTCTCCAAACAGATAATCTACTACATCGTGAAGGAATTGATACTAGTCATCATAGACTATTACTGTCTATGAAGATTATATACCCTGATGAACCTTCATATAGCAAATCATCAGAAGGGACTGTCGAACTCAAAATTGGTTCAACTGATAAAGGATTAGTAAGTATTAACAAATTAGTATTTGATTATCCTTCTTACTTATTACGTTATTATGTATTAGCAAGACAAACTGTGAATGGTTTGCTATGTTTTACCAAACGGCATGACGCATTTGAAATATATAACCCTATCACAGGAGAAAGATCACCCTGGGTTGAAACTAAACGGACAACAGAGTGGTGAGCATAAAGTCATCTTGATATCAAGTAATAAATGTGGTTCAAAGCAAGTTGTTAGAGTCTTTACTGTTGGCAAAAATACATGGAGAAGAATTGATGCAATCCCACCTATCAGTATAAGTAAAATTGATGCTGATCAATATCCTTTTTATGTAAATGGTTGTTTATACTGGCGGTTTCGATGGGAACGCGGAAGTGAACTATTGATGAGATTTGATATGGTAACTGAAAATTTCAAAGTCATTACAATTCCTGCTTTCGTCATTGATCCCGAGAGCAAAAAAAAAAGATACAAACTGTTGAGCTAACAGAAATCGATGGAAGCATAGCTGTATTACATTGGATACATGAACTCCATATTTCTCTATGGACATTTCATGAAGATGCAGATGGTAACATTAAGTGGAGTGAGGAGATTATTGATATGCCTCCCGACTGGAATGGGAAACAAGATCTTTCAATTATAGCTCTCACAGGGACAAATCTAATCTTCGTGCGATCAGATAATTCAGACAGTATTTTTTATTACAATCGAAACACCAAGGAGTCCATAAGGTTTCCAATATCGCCCGATTGTTTACCATGGGGGGCACTGGAAAGGATAGTACAACTGTAGTCGAGATGGGGTCTGAACTGCCTTAGATGCTGACCAGCCCTATCCTATCCTATGATTGGGGTGTTTCCATTACCATTTCTCAATTTGTTATTTAATTATGGATTCTTGTCCGTTTTTTTTTTTTAAATAATCTGATAGTTGTGCTTTGGGTTAATTGGGGGTTAAGTTTTTTTCGTACTTTTTGCAATTCTGTAACCTGATGTCTATCTATGGAGAAACAAGTAACAACTTTGTAATAAAGGGATAATGATGTAAAGTGCGGAATGACTGACCAACACAAACAAGCAGCAATATGTGTGTGATCAATCTTTTAAGTGCTGATAGTCATCTCAAGTATTGCGAAAAACATTACTAATAGGAAACAAAAATTAAAGAGTTTGAGACTATAGATAAGATCGAGTTGAAAAATGTTAAGCATACAGCAGAGAGTCTTCCTAAAGACTCTCAGTCAAGTGAAGACTGTAACGGAACATCATTGTAGGCATTCAACTAGTTCCTTATAAGTTAGCTATTTTCATGTTATTCAAAGTTGTTATGTTCAACAACCTTTATCTGTGTAACAACTTGAGATTCAATCTCACAGTATAAATAAGAAAGGTATCTCCACCAGTTAGGTGTGGACGAATTAACCCAAAAATCATGTTATAACTAAAAAGTGTTTTGGAGTCGAATTAAAAATCATTGTCATGTTATTAAGAGGGAAGAAACGGATTTGAGGAGGGAAAAATTATGACCAGATTTTGGTCATTGCACAGTCTAGGTCAATATACAAAGATAATTAGTAAATGACCAAAATACCAATGACTAATCCCTAAAATTCCATTGCAAACTCGCAGTAACGGAGCTTTGTTCACTGATTTCTTCACATAGAATCTATTGATGTTCCACGAATCACGTTTCCAATGCCATTATCACTGAATCCCTAGACCAAATATCTCTTAGTAGGAGAATAATATCGAGATGATACAACCGGGTCAGTACCTTTCCCCATCAGAATCCATTGATTCATGTTGTTTCAAAAGAAAACAATCAAATTCAAACCCATTTTGACTTCCTCACAGGTCCATGGAACTGCTTCAAGAAAGTTAACAATGAAAATCCTAACAAGAACCTCAAACAATAGCTTCACGCCCACGGCCTACATGAACAACTGATAGAAAACTACTTATAAGGATTGAACTGTTTACCGGCGTCAATCGTACAAAGAGTAATTTGAAATTAGTTAAATGAACATCAACGCTTCAATTTTTAGATACAAGTTGAAAACCTCTAATAATCAATCATAAGTTTACGCCATCAATCTAATTAACAGTCAAGGATAGGTTGGACATTTCGCATCAATTTTAGGAAGTCAATCCCTCCCCTAAATTTTTTAACTCCCTCCTCATAATCCTTTCCTCTTCAAATCCATTCTTTCCCTCCAATTAACAGGACTCAAATCATCATCGATCGACAGAAACTAGTGAATGTTTAGTTAAATAGACAGAAAGCATGAAATTTTATAAGAGTAAGTGTCTTGACTTGTCTGTGGAGTTTGATAAAAACAAACTCGAAATACATGCAAACTTATTGAGTGTAGAATCTAAATAGACTGCTGCCAAAGTGTATAACAAAAATGAATCACATACTAGGAGGGGGGAGTAGAAATGTCGATAAGGAAAGCTGAGGATGAGAAACAAAGAAACAAAGAGATAAAAGTAAGACGAGCTCACTTCTTGCTGCAACCAGTGGAAGGAGGAAAGATACTCTTCTGTCTGAGATGCGAAAAATGGAGAAGTTTTTGAATGAAGCCGCTGACGAATTACAAAAAACTCTTCTTCTGAGAGTCTAAACGCTTCATGTAGCGAGTCTTTTGTGAAATATCGAATCTGATAGCTCTACTGATTTTCAAAATTTTCTTTTGTCAAACACTTATTATAAAAATAGTAACCAACATAAAAAGTTATGAAATAGATTTGAGGCTGCTATGATTTCTTCATGGAGGATCCCGATCTGGCCTCTGTAGGACAGCTGTTTGTGCTTTACCTCCCATGTGTTTCCTGATTACTTCTGACAACAAATTTCTTAGTCGGATTCATGTGCATCAATGAAAATTATCTGGATAAGACCCTAAATTATTAAGACGGTTCATGATTCATTGACTTTTGAGCTGTAACATTGTGCAATGCCACCTCCAAAAAGACACGAAATTAAACTAGAAGATAAAAGGCTTTGTACAATTCAAATATTATATAACCTGGCGAATTTAGGGGCCAGACAAACGGATTTAGGGGCGAACACTAAAAGACAAAAAAGTCACCCAAACGTAAAAATGAGTCATCCCTTAACCGATTAAGCCGTATTGGCATAAACTACTTTTTATACATTCGGAAGTTAATGACCAAAATTATCTTCCGAATGTAGTGGTTCAATCCTCGACGTGCCAAGGATCGATGATGGTTCAGTGGTGGTTCCATGGTGGTCAGTGCATATGGTTGGAGTTTTTGGCCACTTTACATTCGGAGGTTATATCCTTAACTTATCCTCCGAATGTCAATATTCCAAAAAATACAAACTATGAGTTTTTTCGAAAATCAGAATTTTGGGCCACTTCACATTCGGAAAGTAAGAGTTTTCACTTATCTTCGATTGGCCCAAAATTCTGAATTTCGAAAAACACTAATCTCTGGAGATTTTGTAATTGTTACATTCGGAGGATAAGTAAAAGATTATCCTCCCGAATGTGGGTTGGCTAACCTTGTACAATGGCCCTTGTAACCGCCTAGAGCCATGGCGTGGTTGGTTTCGAACCAAGAATATTCGGTAGTTAAAAATCTATATTATCTACCGATTGGCCCGAAATTCTGAATTTCGAAAAACACTAATCTTTGGAGATTTTGAAATTGTTACATTCGTAGGATAAGTAAAAGATTATCCTCCCGAATGTGGGTTGTCTAACCTTGTACAATGGCCCTTGGAACCGCCTAGAGCCATGGCGTGGTTGGTTTCGAACCAAGAATATTCGGTAGTTAAAAATCTATACTATTTACCGATTGGCCCAAAATTCTGAATTTCGAAAAACACTAATCTCTGGAGATTTTTTAATTGTTACATTCGGAGGATAAGTAAAATATTATCCTCCCGAATGTGGGTTGGCTAACCTTGTACAATGGCCCTTGGAACCGCCTAGAGCCATGGCGTGGTTGGTTTCGAACCAAGAATATTCTGTAGTTAAAAATCTATACTATCTACCGATTGGCCCAAAATTCTGAATTTCGAAAAACACTAATCTCTGGAGATTTTGTAATTGTTACATTCGGAGGATAAGTAAAAGATTATCCTCCCGAATGTGGGTTGGCAAACCTTGTACAATGGCCCTTGGAACCGCCTAGAGCCATGGCGTGGTTGGTTTCGAACCAAGAATATTCGGTAGTTAAAAATCTATACTACCTACCGATTGGCCCAAAATTCTGAATTTCGAAAAACACTAATCTCTGGAGATTTTGTAATTGTTACATTCGGAGGATAAGTAAAAGATTATCCTCCCGAATGTGGTTTGGCTAACCTTGTACAATGGCCCTTGGAACCGCCTAGAGCCATGGCGTGGTTGGTTTCGAACCAAGAATATTCGGTAGTTAAAAATCTATACTATCTACCGATTGGCCCGAAATTCTGAATTTCGAAAAACACTAATCTTTGGAGATTTTGTAATTGTTACATTCGGAGGATAAGTAAAAGATTATCCTCCCGAATGTGGGTTGGCTAACCTTCTACAATGGCCCTTGGAACCGCCTAGAGCCAGGGCGTGGTTGGTTTCGAACCAAGAATATTCGGAGGATAAGTCATATTCGGAGGATAACTCCGAATCGGTAGTTAAAAATCTATACTATCTACCGATTATGGATGATGTTCTTGGATTTACACTAGCAGAAACATAATCGGTAGATAACGACCTACTTTATCTACCGATTATGGATGATGTTCTTAAGAAACGATGATGTTTTCAACGTGCTCGAAAATTGGGTTACTCTGCCGGAAGTGGACTGATTAGAACACAAAAATTAGGTTATTGAAGATCAAAAAAATCGTAACGAGAGGGAAAAATTGGGCTACGCCCCCCCGAACCCCCCCGGACAGTGGCAGCAATATGCTCCTGAACCACTACATTCGGAAGATAATTTTGGTCATTAACTTCCGAATGTATAAGGGTAGTTTCGCAATACGGCTTAATCGGTTAAGGGATGACTCATTTTTACGTTTGGGTGACTTTTTTGTCTTTTAGTGTTGGCCCCTAAATCCGTTTGACTGGCCCCTAAATTCGCCAGGTTATATAAACTCTAGAGTCTAAGAGTTTAGAGAAGATCTTATGGTAGTCTTTCAACAGCTTGTGCCAATTGTATAATGCAACCATAATGATTTATGTAAAAAAGTGTATAAAATGAATGTGGAGAAATCAAATAAAAAAAAACTGGAACCTAAATTCTATATTGGAAATCATAGATATATTGGTACTGAACAAAATTTTCACTCCTATGAAAAAATTGTACAAGTCAAAAAGGTTTGCAAGAACAGAACATCCTAGGGCAAGTTGCAGAACCACATTGGGCATGCAAGTAGACTAATACCATATGAAAAACATCACACGAACTAAAATGGTTGGCAAGATATAAAAAACATGTAACTTCGATAAGATGCAAAAAATCTAGTCTTTACCTTAATTGTACTTCATCGGTTCTGATTTTTAGGGTAGAACAATGAAACATATCTCTGTTGGGTCTATACAAGCCTCATTTTTCATGTTCCTACCTTATTATTTACACGGGCATAAGAACCCGAGTTAAGTGAAACTAGGCTTTCTGCATAACTACTTGCATCAGTGAGCCATAAATTACTTAAAATCTCGGGTTCTCTGAAACTTGAGTGCTTTGGATCATATATAACTAACTTCTTACCATTCTTTAGTAGAATCTGACCATGCTTGAAAGACCACATAAGCCTAGAAGGCAATTTACTCATTATACTTTCATGACCAATGATATAACGTCGGGTCCAAGATTCTTGAAATCCATAATCTTTCATCATCCAAACTTCAAAACAAACATGCGAAACGGTTACGAGCAGACAAAGGCACCCTTCAAACACGTCAAGGTTCATTGAAGAACGATTCTTCTCTAGGAGTTCTTTTGGAAATTGCAATTCGTCAAATTTCTCGTTGCTCATATCAAAAGAAATTATTAACTTGGTTGAGGTTTTTGCACGCACTTTGCTGAACCACGTCTCCATGAATCTGATCTTAACGTATACACCCAGAAGACTATGTCATCGTTTACAGGATATTTATAAGCATGGATAAAATTACAGTGTCGTTCTCCGGATATTCTCTTGTACTCTTTAGTTGCTGGGTTAAATAAACAATAGTACTGGTCATTGTGATCACGTTTAGTATCAAACGATAAGCAAACTATACCATTACACGAACCTAACAATCGAATATTTAAATAGCCATCATTAAATGGGTAATCTGTCATTTGAACAATTTCACTTTCTCTTCCGCTTACTGACCATAACGAATCATAACTTGTAGTGCTAATTGTACGTACAACATCGGCTTCTCACGTCACAGCTTTTGAATATGAGACTGTAGTTTTTTCTTTGTGTGTTAACATTATTGTACATCTTTTGGAAATTGCAATTCGTCAAATTTCTCGTTGTTCATATCAAAATAAATTATTAATTTGGTTGAGGTTTTTGCACGCACTTTGCCGAACCAGTGAAAAGCTCCATTAGCACGAACCCCAATTGGTGGCCCCTGAAACCAATAAGTGAAGATTTCACCACGTCTCCATGAATCTGATCTGAAGGTATACGCCCAGAAGACTATGTCATCATTTACAGGATATTTATCAGCCTCAGACACCATCATTAACTTGTAGTCATCAGCCTTGTAATTAGTTTGCATTCACAGAGTGAACCGGACCAATTTTCTGGTTCTTTTTATTGTAGCGCCGTGCAAGGTGCAGACTATTGATATGCAGATGGTTACATTCATAGCTATAGCATTTTTGTCATATGTCGAGATGAGAATATCAGAATTAATGAATAAATGTTACGTAAACTAATGAATAAATGTTACGTAAGCTATAGCATTTTTGTCATCATTTTATGCCTTGTTCTATCCACAAAATTAATGAATAAATGTTACGTAAACTCCTCCTGTATATTCACTCTGCAATGAGCAGTTGCCATCTTTTGATTTAAAAGTTAAAAAAAAAAAAAAATTTAAAATGAAACAAACAATGCAAGATAGTTTTAACAAAATTCATTAATCTTTAAACTCAAACTCACATCTGTCAGAGGCTCTAGGAAGACTTAGTAACTCTGACATAATTACTTCTTTGCTTTTCACACAAATGCAATATATAGATTCTATAAAGATTGTTTTCAAGGCTTTTGCATTCTTCAAAATTAGTTTCAACCATCTCATCTGCCTCGCATTCCCACTAAACCCCTCAAAGGTAACTGACTCTAAGTGTTGAAGCATGCATCCAGCAGTCAACATATGACCAGCCTAACTGTGTTCGTCATCCCTATCAATGTCGTAGCTCTGAAATGGGTTGGAAAACAAAGAAATAGACAAACATCAAATAGAGTAAATCTTCAAATGGCATAATATTGAGAATTAAATGTTTTCAGTGCACTTGCCTCATTAAATACGAGCCACCTCAGATTAGGTACTGCTTTGAGCAACTGAAATAGGCATTTATCAGTGGTTTTTCCTTCAAGCAAGGTCAACTCTTTCAAATCATAAAAGGTAGGTAAGATGTTCACGAAGTCATCTATGATCGAAAGAGCCTATTCATCACAAGGAAATCACAGAAAGTTATGTCAGTCTTGAGAAGTACAATTGACTATACAATTCATAAAAATATAAAGAAAGAACAATACCTCAAAGGTTTCAGCATGTATTACTAGCTTTTGAACGTGTGAAAGCGATCGAATAAACTTTCTTGCAGCTGCACCATAACCTATGTTTTGCTCCATTGGTACATCATACTTACAAAAGAGAACTTCTGCAGATTCTAGCGTTTGAAAGCTGGAAAGAATATATTCCTTCGCCACACGACCACAATAGGCAAGTGATACCAGATTTGGTGCGTTAATTTTGAAAGCACAGTCTTGTAAACCAGAATAATCCCATATGTAAACTTTCAAGAGTTTCAGCGTGGGAATTGAAATACAGAAATTTCTCACGTTAGACAAAGTGCAGTCTTCCAAACTCAATTTTTCAAGGACAGGGCAATTAGAAAAGTGTTGCTCATTCCAACAATCACCGGTGAATCGAAGTCCACCGAGACTTAGGCTCTTGAGTTTTGGAAAAGCGAAACTTCTTGGAAGAGTGGTACCATTGAGTACAGAAAGCCTCAATTTAACCAATGATTTACATGTAAAAAGAGATGAAGGGATAAAAAAGATACTATCTAACCTGAGATCAAGCTCTTCGACATTACGCATTGTTACATTCTCGATCCATGAATGAACCCGAGATGCAGTCATGTGTTTATTCGTCTCGAGATGGAATTTTTGAATATTTGACCCATCATGAAGAAGCAGCGTTCTATCCGCAAAATTCATGAACTTATTGGTTTCCGTTTCGGACATTGAATATTGAAACCCTAAGGGAAAAACAAGAATGGGAATAGAGGTCCATATGTACTTCCATCTTTTAGATAGTAGTAGAGAAGAACGAGCAACATGCTTGATATCATCAAGGAAAGAGAGGATATGATGAAGAAGTGAGTCAGGTAATTCGCTAATCCTATCATCTGCCTCACCAATGTTGGTCTGACCCCTACGTAATACTAACTTTTTTCTATTCAAATCCATGGGGTTGCTGTACAAAAGATGGAAAGGTAGCAAAGGGATCTCAATGAGTATATCTCACTAACAAAAAATAAAATCTGTGGGTTTGAAATATGCTTACACGAACAGACAGAATCTAAACAGAAATTTTATTTCGGCGCGCAGGTTATAACCCCAAAGGTGTCACTATCCATGTACAAAAACCCCAACAAAACAATATGTTCACAAAAACCCCATTTAACATAAACTGTCTATATTAGCCTTTTAATTTAAATCACCCAAAGAAAAATAAAAACAACCCCACATTTAATTTTAAATCACCCCAACAAAAATAAAAATCAACCCACCACCACCACCACTGCACTGCACCACCACCACCACCGCCACACCACCTCCACCGCCGGCAATGCACCGCCGCCGCACCACCGCCGCCCCCACTGCACCGCCGCCTCCACTGTACCGCCGACGCCACTGCACCGTCGCCGCCACCGCACCACCACCACCGCCACTGTACCATCGCCGTCACTGCATCGCCATCGCACCACCATCACCACCGCCGCCACCGCACCACCACCACCACTGCACCACCGCCACCACGGCACCACCACCATCACCGCACCACCGCCGCCACCGCCACTGTGCCGGTGACATAAAGGGACAAACAAAACAGAAAAAAAATGACGTTCATTGATCAATATTCAACCAAAAAGAAAAAAAATGATGAAACCAAACAGAAAAAATGATGAAACCAAACAAAAAAAATGATGAAACCAAACAGAAAAAAATGATGAAACCAACATTGGTTTCACCAAAAACTAGATGAAACCCAAATTGGTTTCATCATTTTTCCACATATTGTCAATTTTTCTTATTTCATACTTAACCTAAACACAAATACCACTTCTTTGATTCAAAGCACATAATTTCCATCACAGCTAGCATTGTAAATCCTAATCCAAAGATATCAAACACAACAACAATTCAAACTCATAAACAAATATCAATTTAAGTAAGGATAAGATTAGATGAAACCAATTTTGGTTTCATCATAAATACGACAAAACCAAAATTGGTTTCATCGTATTTATGATGAAACCAAAATTGGTTTCGCGCAAAATACCTATTCAACTGCAAGAGAAATGCATTCAAGTTCATAAGAGACATATAAAATACAAAATATAAACATCATAGTTTCTTTGAAAGAGTTCAGTGACTGGGTTGTTGAGAATAAATGCATTCAAGTTCATAAGAGAAATATTACCTGTTCTTCCATTCAATCTTATGTGCTTTGCTTAGACCGCTATAACCTTTAAACAGTAACAAGCTGACCAAACCTGTAACTTCATAGACCTTCAAAAAAGAAAGTTTATCATTTCAGCAATCAAACCAGGAACTATAAGGAATTGCTTGCATAGTTCTTTCAACTAAAGTACATCAATATTGGATTGTCAAATACTTGTTCTAACACTACGGGAAAAAAAAACGTTTACAACACAATCTAAGAGTTGTAGTACCCCTACGACAACTCCATTTCATGGGTTATGGAAGGGGGGGTATTGTAGAAAGTCCAAGTTTTTCTACAATGGTTGGCAAGTGTTGTAACGAGTGATGTGATTCATGGTTCGACAATCGTTTTCCGAAGTTGTGATTCTCTTTCGATTTTTTTTGAAATCCTAACACCACTCTTGCTTGTGTTGTAGGACCATTTTACACAACAAAGGATGTGTATCGTACAAATATGTAACACAACACTTGTTAAAATTGTAGGACTATCTTGGACAATGAAGGATGTGTATCGTACAAATATGTAACACAACACTTGTTAAAATTGCGGAACTATTTTGGACAACCTAGTATGTGTATCGTAGAAATGTGTAACAACTCTTATTAGTATTATGAATAAGATTTGCACTACACTTGTTAGAGTTGTAAAACTATCTTGGACAATACCTAATTTGTGTAGTTGAAATATGGAACACAACTCTTAACAGAAGTTGTGTGCATAAAACTTTTTCGAAAAAAAATTTATAGCTGAAACCGAATTGCCGAAAGTATTTCACAATCACATTAAGCGTCCAGTGTAACACATTTACGTTCATTCAAATGACCATTTATTTAAATTATAACGAAATGAAACCTGCATCCATAAATCCAAATGACCATTCATGAAAAAATCGGTATTCATTGTACAATCCATAATTCTCATATTACACATGATCAGTAACTCTAATTCCAAAACTAATTATAACACGTCAAAACAATCTGCAGCTCCTCTATACTACCACAAGGAATGAGCAGCTGAGAAAGACAGAACTAGTAACTACCGGGTGTTCAGAAACTAGGACCAACTCATACCAATGTATAATGGAGCCAAGGAAAGGAAGAAAGAGATTGGCAGGGAATATTTCCGCCACAAGCCACCAACACTGAATGGTTTGTTACGATTTTGATTGGTACCTTAGTAAAAAGTCCTAATCTTCGGTAAACTTGATCTTCTTTGGAACAGCTTGGACACTACCCACCTGTAAAACAAGGTCACACACATATAAGAAAAAATACGGCTAAAATGGAGAACTAAATATACTGGATCAAGGCAAAGATTTGAATTGCATCTGAGCAAAGAATTGTATTTGGATATCCAAACTAGCATATATATATTTTTGGTCTCAGATAGTTAGCTTTGTATCATACCTAACTCCAAAAGTTTCCCTAAGGAAGGTGTCCATGCGCTACGAGTCAACATAGCATCATTCCCTGTCATACACTTAAGTCTAAATCAAAAAAACATGAAATAATAATAAATAAGAACAAGTCGCGTATAAATCAAGGTAGCCTATTTTATCTATTCAAAGATTGTTCTAAGAATATATATATATATATCTGTTTTTTTCCCACTAGACTTGAACACATCGCCTTTGATGCATCAAGCCCCTCCATGCACGTCACTGCTGCTGCTCGGATGTCTTGAAGATGAAGATGAAATGCGCCATTGAGATACAAATAATTATAAAAATATAACAGCAAATTACAATACAAAAATAGAACAGGAATGTGTGCTATACAGCATTTAGATACCATAATTAACATCATGAAGAATAAAGATAAAAAACGTAGATGAGTAACCAAGAGTAAACCTTGTTTTCTCTTGAAAGAGGAACCAAAACGGAAGGAAAACTGAGAAGGGGAAGGGAGTGGTCGTCTCTTATACTTATCTCCAGTTACAGCTGCGAACAAGTAGAAGAAATACTATGAAGACTTTCAATTTGAACTGCAACAGGGACGCCTGAAAAAAGAAAATCATTAGAATGAAAACTACAGCACCAAATGTCATTAAATCAAGGGCAAGAAGAAAATAAAACTCCATTTATCAGGCATAATTAAAAAAAAAAACCTTCTTTAGTAAAATATTTGGACAGGAAGCTGACTGGAGAGATGTTGCATTTCTCCACAACTGAATGAAACTGTCCCCGCAAAGCTTGAGCGTGTATCAACCTCCATGGAAAGATAATTTGGCCTTTGTTGATTTCCAACTTGCAAACAGGGCCAATGTGTTCGCTGAATAGAAAACCCATAAGTCTGTGCATACTTCCTCAATGAGTTACTTCAACCTTCACACCTCTAAGGTCCTTCTTGATATGCAGTACAAAGACCCTAATCCAGTGGGTTAGGATATTTGATCAAAAGCGTCTTGGTCCATGGCTGCAAGGGGTTTCCCTTCCTTATCACATGGCTGGTAACTCATAGACTTGGTCCATTTTCTGTCATAAGTATCTTTGGTTCCTTGGCAGCATTGTAAACATATGCATCCACTTGACCACGAGATCCATTGCACAACTGAAAATTAAAGGCATTAATAAGATTGAAAGCAATTGCAACACAATCAAAGTAAATGAACAAAATAAGGCGAGCTAGGCGCCCTTGGAGCACGAGGAGGAAATCGGTCGCCTCACCAATAAGACTCCCAAGGTAGAGAGCCACTGCCTTGAACTATTTTTATGGTCGTCTTGGGCGCGCCTAGGTGCCTAGCGCCTCACACAATGTAGTGCATAATGAAACAGAGAATGAAAGAGAGTCGCGAAACGATACCCAAACCAACCAGGTGGTTGAAACTTGAAAACAACATAATCTCCAGTGGTCATGTTCGTCAAGGTTAACTCTCCCGACAAAGGAACCCACAATCGGCCAAATATAAGGTTGTTAGCTCTTATGTGAGGCGAATTAGCATCTAGGACTACACCATCTCTTTTGAGAGTAATACGAGTTCTGGGAAGCATATAACAATTTCAGAACTAAAGCCAACATATATTCGAGAGACGAACAAAGAAGATACAGATTAAGTTTTACCTGGTGCTAGGATAAATATCAAGTGAATTTCCCAAAAATTTGGTCCTCAAGTTAGATGTAATATCATGTATGATGAAATGTTCATTTTCAGCATGTGCAACATCTATTGGTGGATGATGGCTCACCTACAAGCAAAACCATTTACCAAATGAAACGAGCACATGAGACAAACAAAACGAAACATAGCGCTCGATATTGATATGATCACCTGCTCTCCGATGTATGTAATCCCCTAGTCCATTTGATTGGTTCCCCAGCTAGGCTATTAACTGCTTCCAAAGTTGTTGCGTGAAACCAAGAAACAACATTCTCAGGAACCAAAATCCAATTACTTTGTCCTTCGAATCTTTCCAAAACCTTTAGAACTCTGTATTTGCCTTTATGAACCCAAGATAGTTCAAAAGATTTAAATTTTAGAATAATAGTCGAAGAAGACATACTGAAAGATGTTAAACTTAAGGTTCAACTCAAAAATAATTGTTGTTATTTATCTCCAAAATGAGAGGTATTTATAACCAACATTACAAGAATTAAATAATTACATTAATTAAATAATGGAGTAGGTAAATGAAGAAAACAAGGAAGTCCATGTTAGGTGAACGTTGGTGGAGTAGGTGTAGAATACAAGGAAGTCCATGTTAGGTAAAGGTTGGTGGTGTAATTGGAGGAGTGATTGGTGGAATTGGTGGAAGGTGGAAGGTTGATTCAACACTCTCCCTCAAGGTGGTGCATATATGTCACAGATGCCCAACTTGACAAGTGAATCGTTAAATATATTATTTGATACTGGCCTTAGTCGAATATCTGCCAGCTGTTGTGTTGTTCGGACATATGGTACTTCAATAATTTTTTCTTCAAGTTTCTCATAAATGAAGTTCCTATCAATTTTCACGTGCTTCGTTCGATCATGTTTCACCGGATTCTCTGCAATTTTGATTGCTGACTGATTATCACAAAACAACTTCATAGGTTTTTCAGATGGGAAACCAAGCTCTCCCATAAGCCTTTTCAACCATAACAATTCACAAATGCCTTTTACCATTGCTCTATATTCTGCTTAAGCATTGGATAAGGAAACAACATGTTGTTTCTTAGATTTCCATGTCACTAAATTTCCTCCAACAAAGGTAACATACCCAGATGTTGATCTTCTCCTATCACCTTTACCTCCCCAGTCTGAGTCAGTGTAACCTGATACATCAAGATGTCCATGTTTTGAAAACATCAAACCTCTGCCTGGTGCGGACTTCAAATATCTTAGTATCCTGGTTACTGCATCCATGTGTTGCTGACCCGGATTATGCATAAATCTGCTTACAACACTTACAGCATAAGAAATATCTGGCCTTGTATGAGAAAGATAAATCAAGCGACCAACTAACCTCTGATATTGTCCTTTGTATGTTGGTATTTGATCAGAACATTCTTCAAGACCATGATTTTGTTCCATAGGAGACCCAATTGGCGTACAACCAGTCATACCAGTTTCCTTCAACAAATCAATCACATATTTTCGCTGACACAAGAAAATTCCCTTTCTGGATCGATTAACTTCAATACCCAAGAAGTACTTAAGTCCACACAAATCTTTCATATCAAACTCAGAATACAAGCAATTTTTCAGATTACTCATCTCTTCAGGGTCATTTCCTGTTACCACCATATCATCTACATAGATAATAAGAGCAGTGACCTTGTAACCTACTCTTTTAAGGAACAAGGTATGATCAGCATTACTCTGTATATACCCAAACTTCTTCATTGCAATGCGAAATCTACCAAACCATGCTCTGGGAGATTGTTTCAAGCCATATAAAGCCTTCTTTAACTTACACACAACATTAGCATTTTTTGGAGCATTATAACCTGGAGGTAGTGTCATGTAGACTTCTTCTTGCAAGTCACCATGTAAAAAAGCATTTTTTACATCATATTGTTGTAGAGGCCAGCCTAGATTTGCTGCCAAAGACAATAATACTCGAATAGTGTTGATTTTTGCGACAGGAGCAAACGTCTCCTGATAATCAATACCATAAGTTTGGGTAAACCCTTTAGCCTCAAGTCTTGCTTTATACCTGTCAATAGAGCCATCTGGATTATGCTTGATAGTATATACCCACCTGCAGCCAACTGGTTTCTTTCCTTTTGGTAGTGAGACTATATCCCATGTACCATTTTCTTCATGTGCCACCATCTCCTCTTTCATAGGACCAGCCCATTTCGGATTAGATAGTGCTTCTTCTACTGTTCTGGGAATAGTAACATCTGCCATTTGACTGACAAACGCTTTTCCCTCCTTTGATAATCTATGAGTTGACACGTAATTCGCAATAGGGTATTTCACCTTCCTTAATGCTTCAGGTGAAAAACGATCTGGTGGAACTCCACGATTACTCCTTGGTGGCAACTGGTACCTGTCGGTGTCAGGTAGTTCACAAGTATCATTAGTATTAATCGAACAATCTATGCTTACCTCAGGGACATCGGCACCGGCTGGAGGACAATTAGATGTAGGTACTGTTGATGAAGAGAGAGATGGATCTTCAAGAGCAGGGGTGTCAATTTCTTCGAAAACATGAATATCGAACTCTTGAACCGGCTCCATGACTTGTATGTCATCAATTCTTGAACTACTGACAGTTGGATGTGTACTTATGATTGTTTCATTTGTTGTCATATTTATTTCACTATTAGTCGGAAACAAATCCATCCAATTCAACTCTTCAATAACACTCTCTCCCTGAAGATGAGAATCAGATACATCGGATGAGTAAAACATTTCGTGCTCAGAAAAGGTGACATCCATAGTAACATAAAATTTATGACTTTGAGGATGATAACACCTATAACCCTTCTGGAATGGATGATAACCAATAAAAACACATTTGATAGCACAAGGATCTAACTTTGTACGTAGATGTTTCTGAGAGATGTACAAAAACAACACAACCGAATACTCGTGGAGGAAGCTTAAGATGAGAAGGTATTGTTACAAACGAAGCCAATTTGTCCAAAGGTGTCTGAAATTTTAAAACACTTGTTGGTACTCGATTAAGAAGATATACTGCACTAGTAATAGCTTCTTCCCAGAATTTTGGCTTCATATTTGACCCAATCAAGCATGCCCTCGTAATTTCAAGTAACTGGCGATTTTTTCTTTCCGCCACACCATTTTGCTGTGGCGTAGATGGGCAACTAGTTTCATGAATAATTCCATGTTCTCTAAAGTATCCTTGTAATACTTCATTAACATACTCACCACCATTATCAGAACGAAGGACCTTTAAGTTAGCCGAAAATTGTGTCTGAATCATTTTATGAAATGCGCGAAACGATCAGCCACATCACTTTTATTCTTCATTAAATAGAGCCAGGTCATACGAGTACAATCATCGATGAAGATAACAAACCACCGAAATCCGAAATACTGTAATACGAGAAGGTCCCCAGACATCAGAATGAACCAAATCGAATGGGACATATCTTCTCTGAAACTATCTCGGGTAAGTAGTACGATGACTCTTCGCAAGAATGCAAGTATCACATTTAAAGTCTGACAGTTTGCAAGACTTAAACAAATCAGGAAACAAGTGCTCCAAATATCCAAAAGAAGCATGTCCTAACCGTCGGTGCCACAATAAGATATGATTTTTAGATACATAAGAAGACCTTTTAACTGAAAGAGATCTCCCTTCACAAACATCGTCAATGTAATATAAACCATCTCTCTTAGTACCTCGCCCAATTATCTCCGTTGTTTCGAGATCCTAAAGAAGAGAAAGTGGGGTAGATTAGTACTAAACAATTTAATTGTGCGGTTACTTGCGTTGTAGACAAGAGATTATTTGAAAGAGAAGGAACCAATAATGTGTGTTCTAAGGACAAGGAAGGTGTTAAATCAACTCTCCCAGCTCCGAATCTGGATCTGGTACACCATTGGCGTTGGAAATAGTTGTATACGCAGGTAGGAACGGATCTTTCAAAATAGAGGCATCGAACGTCATATGACCCGTAGCACCAGAATCGAGAATTCAGCCATGATCTTTTCCAGAATCAGTAGCAAGTAAAGCGACGTCAACCTTACTTGATTGCTTAAACAAGTTCGGATTAACCAAAGAATGAGATTCCACCACGGAAGAATGAGTATCGGTCGTCGTAGTCATCATTGAAGTACATGTATCTACCCCTCTTTGGTCGATCTTTATTTGTATTTTATAGGCGTCCCACCAATGGGGATAGCCAATTTTCTTGAAACATTTCTCCACGAAGTATGAATTTCCTCCACAGTAAACACAACGTTTAACGGAAGACATTATCACGATTAGAGAAGAAATTATATGAAGTATGAATACATGTCATAAAGCACTTAAAAAGCTTTTTTTTTTTTTTTTTTTTTTTTAAAATGAGATTAAAAAAAGGGACAAATGAAACTGATTGTGTATACAAGTGTTTATGGGGGGCGAAAAACAAACCAGCTAGATACTAGCTAGTAGCTAAAAATTATATGATTAGTCGAATAAGAGGAACAAGTCCTATAACGGTAAAAACGGTAAGAGTTTAAATTCAAATCAAGTTTTCTCTCTTGCACAGAGAAATTAAGTTTGACAAATCAACCAAATATATGAAAACAAACTTAACAAGGGTTTGCTTATAAGAAAAACAAACTCAATAAAAAAATCTTGATCAAAGATGATAACTGTTTGTATGAAACAAAAAAAGTAAAGACAACTTACTTTGTCCAAGATAAATGGATTAACAAGTTTAAGTAGGATTTAAAAAGGACAATCATAAACTCAACATAACAAGTTTATCATAAAATCGGTAGTACAACTTACTTGTTTCAATAAGTGTATAAAGAAAAACAAGAACCTTAAGCCAGCGGAAGAAGGATCAATCGAAGTAACGAAGCACTCACTATTACTAAGAAGCACTCAACTCACCATGGAGCTCTGATACCATGTTAAACTTAAGGTTCAACTCAAAAATAATTGTTGCTATTTATCTCCAAAATGAGAGGTATTTATAACCAACATTACAAGAATTAAATAATTACATTAATTAAATAATGGAGTAGGTAAATGAAGAAAACAAGGAAGTCCATGTTAGGTGAACGTTGGTGGAGTAGGTGTAGAATACAAGGAAGTCCATGTTAGGTAAAGGTTGGTGGTGTAATTGGAGGAGTGATTGGTGGAATTGGTGGAAGGTGGAAGGTTGATTCAACAGATTCCGTAGGGATACAAATGAATCTTTGACGAGAGTCCGTAGCCGGATCAAATCTTGATATCTTCAGAAAAGACCCAAAATAGTTTGATTGCATCTCAATTAGAAAAACAATTTGATCGAATCTTCTAGTCCATTTGATTGGTTCCCCAGCTAGGCTATTAACTGCTTCCAAAGTTGTTGCGTGAAACCAAGAAACAACATTCTCAGGAACCAAAATCCAATTACTTTGTCCTTCGAATCTTTCCAAAACCTTTAGAACTCTGTCTTTGCCTTTATGAACCCAAGATAGTTCAAAAGATTTAAATTTTAGAATAATATTCGAAGAAGACATACTGAAAGAATGAAAAACTAAAAACTAAAAAGAACAATGGCTAACAAGAACTCTACCATCCAATAAATCCCGGCCCCAAGGGGAAGGATCTAAGATCCGTCCTTGGACGGCGGAGAAGTTCAGAATAGCACACTTCTACACTGATTTGATCACCATGATCAAAACGAGCAGAAGGCTGAGTTCTTCAAAAAAGATCGCCATTTTTGGATTTTCCGGGAAAAACGGAGAAGAGAGAGAGAATTTGGCTAAACTAAAATAAAATAACTCGTCATGTTTTCATTCACAGGAAAGTAATATTGGTGCACTAATTTAATGCATGTCCGCGTATGCATGTTACTTCCATGCTCTATACTTCTGACTTCATACAAGTTCGACATGCAAGTCTATATCCTTCACTGGATGCAAAACATAAAAGATAACCGCGGTAAAGGCAGCATTTAAAACGACATGGTTGCCGCTGGTAATTTGCAGTTCAAAAAGGCAGTGAACGTACCTAAAAAAAAGGAGCCAAATACAACACAATTAAACTTTAGAACTTTAGAAGGTACACAGCTAGATTTTCATTTTGAACCCAAGCGCTTAGCGGGAGCGGGATATAGATAAAGCATGAGTTATAATAAAGCAAGTGGTCTTGTGACCACTACGGGAAAAATAGTAATCTGCAACTGTAACTTCACAACTCGTATATTTAAGGTTGTGAAAGGTGGTATGTTTGACAACTTTTGTCAAACAAAAGTTGTCAAAGTATAAAAACGTCCAACTCTTAGGACCAAAGAGGAACATACAATATGCCAGAATATGGTTTGTTTAACGTTTCGGGGAATATTCCGGAGGAATCTTACCTGTAAATGGATGGATTCATCGTTCTTTCGAAGTTTCCGACTTATAGTAGTCCACTCATGGCCAGGTTTCGATCTCGGGGCCAGGGTTTGCATACAATATGCCAGAATATCTTTCGTTTAATATTTCGGGGAATATTCCAAAGGAATCTTACCTGTAAATGGATGGATTTCATCGTTCTTTCGAATTTTCCGACTTATAGTAGTCCACTCATGGCCAGGTTTCGATCTCGGAGCCAGGGTTTGCATACAATATGCCAGAATATGGTTTGTTTAACGTTTCGGGGAATATTCCGGAGGAATCTTACCTGTAAATGGATGGATCGTTCGAAGTTTCCGACTTATAGTAGTCCACTCATGGCCAGGTTTCGATCTCGGGGCCAGGGTTTGCATACAATATGCCAGAATATCTTTCGTTTAATATTTCGGGGAATATTCCGAAGGAATCTTACCTGTAAATGGATGGATTTCATCGTTCTTTCGAAATTTCGGACTTATAGTAGTCCACTCATGGCCAGGTTTCGATCTCGGAGCCAGGGTTTGCATGCCGTTATACCATATTTGAAGTTCGAATCAACATTGAGCTTCATATTTATGGATTTCGATGATATATCTTGCTAAGTTTGAAGTCAGAACCCTCTCGGAACTTCTTGGTTCATATTTTCTATGTCCTTATACCATATTTGAAGTTCGTATCAACACTGAGCTTCGTATTTATCGATTTCGATGATGTATCATGCTAAGTTTGAAGTCAGAACTCTCCCGGAGCTTCTTGGTTCACATTTTGTATGCCGTTATACCATATTTGAAGTTCGAATCAACACTGAGCTTCATATTTATCGATTTCAATGATGTATCATGCTACTTCATGACCTGTATGACTTGTCAAAATTACTTCATGATCTATGCGACTAGTCGAAATTCAAACCGGAAGCACAAAGAGAAAGCACAAAAATAAAGCACAAAGAAACACACCAACTATCGAATTCACTTCTTATTTTTCAGCATCATTCTTATACATTTTTTTGGATTTTTTTATATCAGAATGTCGATAACAATGTCCTAAATTTATTAATATTTTTTTGGATATTTTTTCATGTCGAAGGTTGATAATTAACCGAATATATGAGTTCGTATTAGCACAAAAAGAAACACAAATGCTTCAATCCGTATGAGCATCACAAATACAATCTCAACTGTCAGATTCTTTTCCCAATCCGTATGACTTGATCAAATGAAATCTTGTCCGTCCGTCACTTTCATTCACCCATTCTTGGTTTTGTCCGTATGAGCATCGCAAACCCTCCTCAACCACTCTAACTCATCAGTTTTTCTCTATCTTCATCTCCTCTGCTCTCGTATCCTCCATACCGGCGGCATTACTTGAGAAAATCGAATCCACTCAAACCATCTCTACTCATCATCGCCATCTCCGCTCCCTCTGTTCAAAATCCCTAATTCTTTAATTTACATAAAATCAAACCATTTACTTTATATGGTTCTCCTGGGTTAAGTTAGGTCTTGTTCGGGAAGAACACAGACTCAGAGAATACATGAATTATGATGCTACCAGTTGCTGGTTCGATATGGGGTTTTGATTTAAACTTTGATGCCATGAATTAAATAGGTTTAGATTTGAATCTGATAAGATCAAGTTGTTGTCTGAGGTTGATATAGGTTTGGAATTAGTGAGGATTTTGTGGAGTTACCTTACCATCTCTAATCATTCAGAAATTCAGACCTAACCCAGGTTTCCTAAGCTTCAATTGCTTTAAATCTTCATCACAGAAATTCTTCCATCTCTATTCAGTAAAACCCTATTATCCTTAACCAGTTTCTTCAACCAAAATCAAACCAACGTTTTCAACCTATTATCTCAGTGGATGAACAAACAAAGTATAGAGTATTGTGTTGCGTTTTCTTTCATATTCTATCTTTGCAGTGATATGTTGTTTTTGGTTAAAATCAGATGAAAAAGAGGGTTGGGAGAAGAAATTGAAACTGTTGATTGTTAGATCGGAGATGGGTTTGATGTAGATTTGAGTTTGAGTTGTGATTGAACAAGAATTTGAAGAACTGATGCAGTCACCATTAGCGTCTGAATTTAATTGGAAATTAGGGTTTGGCTGAATTTGATTATCAAGAATTAGGGAGTAATTGTGCTTGAGATGGTTCAGGAAAAGATTTGGGTTTTCGGTTTCTGAATCTTAGATTAAGATGAGAAGAAATTATGGTTTGAAATAATGGGTTTTGGGGGTTTTGTGGTGTTCAAAAGAGAAGTGAAGATGGTGGTTGCGATGAACTAATTTGTGGGTGTTTTTGAGATGAGTTGTTGGTGGGGGTCGTGTAAAGTTCAAATTGAATCTGTAGCTGTTGAAGTTGCAGGAAGATGATGTTGTTGAATGATGAGAAACTGGTGATGTTGAACTGAATTACAGAATAATCTCTAGATGTATGCTTTTTCAGGAACAAAGTTCAGGTGCAAGCTTGGGATTGTTGATTTGTTGGTGGTGGTACTAGTTTCAATGTTGTGGAGTTGGTGCTGTTCGCTTTCGAATTTGTTGCTATCTAGGATCAATTATGCTCTGTACGAAGAGCTTGATGCTGAAGACATGGATCGAACAAGAGAACTTTCTTGCAGCTGCACCATAACCTATGTTTTGCTCCATTGGTACATCATACTTACAAAAGAGAACTTCTGCAGATTCTAGCGTTTGAAAGCTGGAAAGAATATATTCCTTCGCCACACGACCACAATAGGCAAGTGATACCAGATTTGGTGCGTTAATTTTGAAAGCACAGTCTTGTAAACCAGAATAATCCCATATGTAAACTTTCAAGAGTTTCAGCGTGGGAATTGAAATACAGAAATTTCTCACGTTAGACAAAGTGCAGTCTTCCAAACTCAATTTTTCAAGGACAGGGCAATTAGAAAAGTGTTGCTCATTCCAACAATCACCGGTGAATCGAAGTCCACCGAGACTTAGGCTCTTGAGTTTTGGAAAAGCGAAACTTCTTGGAAGAGTGGTACCATTGAGTACAGAAAGCCTCAATTTAACCAATGATTTACATGTAAAAAGAGATGAAGGGATAAAAAAGATACTATCTAACCTGAGATCAAGCTCTTCGACATTACGCATTGTTACATTCTCGATCCATGAATGAACCCGAGATGCAGTCATGTGTTTATTCGTCTCGAGATGGAATTTTTGAATATTTGACCCATCATGAAGAAGCAGCGTTCTATCCGCAAAATTCATGAACTTATTGGTTTCCGTTTCGGACATTGAATATTGAAACCCTAAGGGAAAAACAAGAATGGGAATAGAGGTCCATATGTACTTCCATCTTTTAGATAGTAGTAGAGAAGAACGAGCAACATGCTTGATATCATCAAGGAAAGAGAGGATATGATGAAGAAGTGAGTCAGGTAATTCGCTAATCCTATCATCTGCCTCACCAATGTTGGTCTGACCCCTACGTAATACTAACTTTTTTCTATTCAAATCCATGGGGTTGCTGTACAAAAGATGGAAAGGTAGCAAAGGGATCTCAATGAGTATATCTCACTAACAAAAAATAAAATCTGTGGGTTTGAAATATGCTTACACGAACAGACAGAATCTAAACAGAAATTTTATTTAAGTGCATGAGTTATAACCCCAAAGGTGTCACTATCCATGTACAAAAACCCCAACAAAACAATATGTTCACAAAAACCCCATTTAACATAAACTGTCTATATTAGCCTTTTAATTTAAATCACCCAAAGAAAAATAAAAACAACCCCACATTTAATTTTAAATCACCCCAACAAAAATAAAAATCAACCCACCACCACTGCACTGCACCACCACCACCACCGCCACACCACCTCCACCGCCGGCAATGCACCGCCGCCGCACCACCGCCGCCCCCACTGCACCGCCGCCTCCACTGTACCGCCGACGCCACTGCACCGTCGCCGCCACCGCACCACCACCGCCGCCACTGTACCATCGCCGTCACTGCATCGCCATCGCACCACCATCACCACCGCCGCCACCGCACCACCACCACCACTGCACCACCGCCACCACGGCACCACCACCATCATCGCACCACCGCCGCCACCGCCACTGTGCCGGTGACATAAAGGGACAAACAAAACAGAAAAAAAATGATGTTCATTGATCAATATTCAACCAAAAGGAAAAAAAATGATGAAACCAAACAGAAAAAATGATGAAACCAAACAAAAAAAATGATGAAACCAAACAGAAAAAAATGATGAAACCAACATTGGTTTCACCAAAAACTAGATGAAACCCAAATTGGTTTCATCATTTTTCCACATATTGTCAATTTTTCTTATTTCATACTTAACCTAAACACAAATACCACTTCTTTGATTCAAAGCACATAATTTCCATCACAGCTAGCATTGTAAATCCTAATCCAAAGATATCAAACACAACAACAATTCAAACTCATAAACAAATATCAATTTAAGTAAGGATAAGATTAGATGAAACCAATTTTGGTTTCATCATAAATACGATGAAACCAAAATTGGTTTCATCGTATTTATGATGAAACCAAAATTGGTTTCGCGCAAAATACCTATTCAACTGCAAGAGAAATGCATTCAAGTTCATAAGAGACATATAAAATACAAAATATAAACATCATAGTTTCTTTGAAAGAGTTCAGTGATTTGGGTTGTTGAGAATAAATGCATTCAAGTTCATAAGAGAAATATTACCTGTTCTTCCATTCAATCTTATGTGCTTTGCTTAGACCGCTATAACCTTTAAACAAGTAACAAGTCGACCAAACCAGTAACTTCATAGACCTTCAAAAAAGAAAGTTTATCATTTCAGCAATCAAACCAGGAACTATAAGGAATTTCTTGCATAGTTCTTTCAACTAAAGTACATCAATATTGGATTGTCAAATACTTGTTCTAACACTACGGGAAAAAAAAAACGTTTACAACACAATCTAAGAGTTGTAGTACCCCTACGACAACTCCATTTCATGGGTTATGGAAGGGGGTATTGTAGAAAGTCCAAGTTTTTCTACAATGGTTGGCAAGTGTTGTAACGAGTGATGTGATTCATGGTTCGACAATCGTTTTCCGAAGTTGTGATTCTCTTTCGATTTTTTTTTGAAATCCTAACACCACTCTTGCTTGTGTTGTAGGACCATTTTACACAACAAAGGATGTGTATCGTACAAATATGTAACACAACACTTGTTAAAATTGTAGGACTATCTTGGACAATGAAGGATGTGTATCGTACAAATATGTAACACAACACTTGTTAAAATTGCGGAACTATTTTGGACAACCTAGTATGTGTATCGTAGAAATGTGTAACAACTCTTATTAGTATTATGAATAAGATTTGCACTACACTTGTTAGAGTTGTAAAACTATCTTGGACAATACCTAATTTGTGTAGTTGAAATATGGAACACAACTCTTAACAGAAGTTGTGTGCATAAAACTTTTTCGAAAAAAAATTTATAGCTGAAACCGAATTGCCGAAAGTATTTCACAATCACATTAAGCGTCCAGTGTAACACATTTACGTTCATTCAAATGACCATTTATTTAAATTATAACGAAATGAAACCTGCATCCATAAATCCAAATGACCATTCATGAAAAAATCGGTATTCATTGTACAATCCATAATTCTCATATTACACATGATCAGTAACTCTAATTCCAAAACTAATTATAACACGTCAAAACAATCTGCAGCTCCTCTATACTACCACAAGGAATGAGCAGATGAGAAAGACAGAACTAGTAACTACCGGGTGTTCAGAAACTAGGACCAACTCATACCAATGTATAATGGAGCCAAGGAAAGGAAGAAAGAGATTGGCAGGGAATATTTCCGCCACAAGCCACCAACACTGAATGGTTTGTTACGATTTTGATTGGTACCTTAGTAAAAAGTCCTAATCTTCGGTAAACTTGATCTTCTTTGGAACAGCTTGGACACTACCCACTGTAAAACAAGGTCACACACATATAAGAAAAATACGGCTAAAATGGAGAACTAAATATCTGGATCAAGGCAAAGATTTGAATTGCATCGAGCAAAGAATTGTATTTGGATATCCAAACTAGCATATATATATTTTTGGTCTCAGATAGTTAGCTTTGTATCATACCTAACTCCAAAAGTTTCCCTAAGGAAGGTGTCCATGCGCTACGAGTCAACATAGCATCATTCCCTGTCATACACTTAAGTCTAAATCAAAAAAACATGAAATAATAATAAATAAGAACAAGTCGCGTATAAATCAAGGTAGCCTATTTTATCTATTCAAAGATTGTTCTAAGAATATATATATATATATACTGTTTTTCCCACTAGACTTGAACACACTGCCCCAGTGCATCAAGCCCCTCCATGCACGTCACTGCTGCTGCTCGGATGTCTTGAAGATGAAGATGAAATGCGCCATTGAGATACAAATAATTATAAAAATATAACAGCAAATTACAATACAAAAATAGAACAGGAATGTGTGCTATACAGCATTTAGATACCATAATTAACATCATGAAGAATAAAGATAAAAAACGTAGATGAGTAACCAAGAGTAAACCTTGTTTTCTCTTGAAAGAGGAACCAAAACGGAAGGAAAACTGAGAATGGGAAGGGAGTGGTCGTCTCTTATACTTATCTCCAGTTACAGCTGCGAACAATTAGAAGAAATACTATGAAAACTTTCAATTTGAACTGCAACAGGGACGCCTGAAAAAAGAAAATCATTAGAATGAAAACTACAGCACCAAATGTCATTAAATCAAGGGCAAGAAGAAAATAAAACTCCATTTATCAGGCATAATTAAAAAAAAAAAACCTTCTTTAGTAAAATATTTGGACAGGAAGCTGACTGGAGAGATGTTGCATTTCTCCACAACTGAATGAAACTGTCCCCGCAAAGCTTGAGCGTGTATCAACCTCCATGGAAAGATAATTT
This sequence comes from Papaver bracteatum, assembly GCA_023529315.1. Classification (NCBI taxonomy): domain Eukaryota; kingdom Viridiplantae; phylum Streptophyta; class Magnoliopsida; order Ranunculales; family Papaveraceae; genus Papaver; species Papaver bracteatum. Next base: position 38,587 of record JAJJWX010001013.1, read on the forward strand.
GGCCTTTGTTGATTTCCAACTTGCAAACAGGGCCAATGTGTTCGCTGAATAGAAAACCCATAAGTCTGTGCATACTTCCTCAATGAGTTACTTCAACCTTCACACCTCTAAGGTCCTTCTTGATACGCAGTACAAAGACCCTAATCCAGTGGGTTAGGATATTTGATCAAAAGCGTCTTGGTCCATGGCTGCAAGGGGTTTCCCTTCCTTATCACATGGCTGGTAACTCATAGACTTGGTCCATTTTCCTGTCATAAGTATCTTTGGTTCCTTGGCAGCATTGTAAACATATGCATCCACTTGACCACGAGATCCATTGCACAACTGAAAATTAAAGGCATTAATAAGATTGAAAGCAATTCGCAACACAATCAAAGTAAATGAACAAAATAAGGCGAGCTAGGCGCCCTTGGAGCACGAGGAGGAAACTGGTCGCCTCACCAATAAGACTCCCAAGGTAGAGAGCCACTGCCTTGAACTATTTTTATGGTCGTCTTGGGCGCGCCTAGGTGCCTAGCGCCTCACACAATGTAGTGCATAATGAAACAGAGAATGAAAGAGAGTCGCGAAACGATACCCAAACCAACCAGGTGGTTGAAACTTGAAAACAACATAATCTCCAGTGGTCATGTTCGTCAAGGTTAACTCTCCCGACAAAGGAACCCACAATCGGCCAAATATAAGGTTGTTAGCTCTTATGTGAGGCGAATTAGCATCTAGGACTACACCATCTCTTTTGAGAGTAATACGAGTTCTGGGAAGCATATAACAATTTCAGAACTAAAGCCAACATATATTCGAGAGACGAACAAAGAAGATACAGATTAAGTTTTACCTGGTGCTAGGATAAATATCAAGTGAATTTCCCAAAAATTTGGTCCTCAAGTTAGATGTAATATCATGTATGATGAAATGTTCATTTTCAGCATGTGCAACATCTATTGGTGGATGATGGCTCACCTACAAGCAAAACCATTTACCAAATGAAACGAGCACATGAGACAAACAAAACGAAACATAGCGCTCGATATTGATATGATCACCTGCTCTCCGATGTATGTAATCCCATTGTGATTAACCATTTCAAAAGTCTCACCAACTACAGGATTGAAAGGATAAGTTGGTCGGCTTAACGAAAAATAGACAAATAATGCCCATGATGTTGCAATCAATAACAACAAGTCAACAAAAATTTATGTGATGCTGAAAAATAAATTCATAGACAAACATTCAAGGGAATCACTTACAAGTGTGTTTTTATTTTTGATTTGAAGCCTTGGATTTGGTGGTAGTTAGGGTTTATGTGAATCGGGTTTTTCTTTTGTTGGCCAGGGATTTTTGTTGTTAATACTCTCATGAGTCTTCTTCTGCAAAAATCAACAAAAAAACAGATATGATTAGATATCCAAATCAATCAATCAAATACTGTAAGATGAAGAAAATCAAAACGGGATTTGGGTACCATTTTCTTAACGGCCACCATTTTTAGAGATTGCTGAGTTTTCTCCGAAGACGGCAGTGGAGGAGAGGAGGCAGAAACAAGAGATTGGAGATGAAACCCTAAAAGGAAGTAGAGACTTGATTATAAGGGTTGGGCTTCAATTTCATCACTCAAAGTTGCAACATCGACCACCATTAGCACCATCGAGTCTCTATCCCAATACCAATCCAAACCCCGACTTCTAATTCTTGCTGTAGAACCAATTTAACAACGATTTTTTTATTGTATATCTCAATTCCATCACCTATGATCTCTCATGAACCCGATTCTCCATTTTTCGATTCAAACCCTCTCTCATCAGTCACATAAAGAATGAATCGGGAAAATGAATTCGTACAATTAAAGGTACGATAAAAATTTCAATTAGGCAAGAATATCGTACAAAGAGAAAGAGATAGCACAAAGGTTGGTACCAAAATTTTCGATTCAAACCCGATTATCATACCTTGAGGTTGGATTCAGTTAGGGTTTTAAGAACAAGAAAGAAGAAATTCGAGTTCACTAATCGAGTCTTCTAAGGGTTAGTATCAGATTTGAGTTTTGATGATTATGCTGTGGAATCGAGTACCAGATGAGGAACTGCCGTTTAATTGGATCTGTATTTGTGGGTTTGGGTTTTCTTTCTGTTAGGAGGCGGAAGACGAGATCAAGTGTAAGGGAGGAAGAGATGAGAGAAACGATTAGAAAAACTGAGGGAAATGAGAGAATTTTTTTTTTTAACGTTTTGTATAAAGAGAATTGGACGGTAATGATTTCATGAAATGCATTCATACGGATTATGAAAAATCTATGGATGGTTAAGATTTGATTAAAGATTGTCATGCGGATCAAGGAAAGTGTGCTTTCTCTTTGTGTTAATACGAACTCATGTTTTCGGTTTAATTATCAACCTTCGACATGAAAAAAAAATCAAAAAAAAAATACTAATAAATTTAGGACATTGGTATCGACATTTTGATATAAAAAAATCCAAAAAATGTATAACAATGAATCGGGAAAATGAAAAATGAATTCGATAATTGGTGTGTTTCTATGTATTCGATATTTGGTATAACGACATACAAACTATGAACCAATAGGCTCCGGGAGGGTTCTGACTTCAAACTAAGCATGATACATCATCGAAATCGATAAATATGAAGCTTAGGGTAGATTTGAACTTCAGATTTGGTATAACGACATACATATTGTGAACCAAAAAGCTCTGGAGGGTTCTGACTTCAAACTAAGCATGATACATCATCGAAATCGATAAATATGAAGCTTAGGGTTGATTCGAACTTCAAATATGGTTAACGACATACAAAATATGAACCAAGAAGCTCCGAAATCGAAACCTGGTCGTGAGTTGACTACTCTAAGCCAAAAACTTGCTAAGAACGAAGAATCCATCCATTTACATGTAAGATTCCTTCGGAATATTCCTCGAAACTTTAAACACACCCTATTTTGGCATGCAGTATGCATAACCTGACTCCGAGATTGAAACATGTCCCTGAGTGGACCATTATAAACCGGAAACTTGGTAAGAATGATGAATCTGTCCATTTACAGTTAAAATTCCTTCTGAATATTCCACGAAACTGTAAAAAAACCCTATTTTGGCATACTGTATGCATAACTAGGCTCTGAGATTGAAACCTAGCTCTGAGTGGACCATTATAAGCCTGAATCGGTATAACGACTAATAAATATGAAGCTCGATGTCGATTTGAACTTCAAATGCGGTATAACGACAAACAAACTATGAACCAAGAAGCTCCGTTAGGGTTATGACTTCAAACTTAGGATGATACATCATAGAATTCGATAAATATGAATCCACCCATCTATAGGTAAGATTCCATCGGAATATTCCCCAAAACCTTAAACACATCCCTTTTCACTATAAGTTGGAAACTTCGTAAGAACGATGAATCCATCCATTTATAGGTAAGATTCCTTCGGAATAATCCCCGAAAACTTAAACAAACCATATTCTGGCATATTGTATGCATACACTGGCTCCGAGGTTGAAACCTTGCTGGGAATGGACTACTATAAGTCAGAAACTTGGTAAGAACCTTAAATCCATCCATTTACTGATGTACGATTCCTTCGAAATATTCTCCAAAACCTTAAACAAACCCTATTCTGGCATATTGTATGCATATCCTGGCACCGAGGTCGAAACATGGCCGTGAGTGGACCATTATAAGCCGAAAACTTGGTAAGAACGATGAATCCATCCATTTACATGTAAGATTCCTCTGGAATATTCCCCGAAACTTTAAACAAACCCTGTTTTGGTATATTGTATGCATAACCTGGCTCTGAGATCGAATAATGGCCGGGAGTGGACTACTATAAGTTGGAAACTTGCTAAGAACGATGAATCCATCCTTTTACAAGTAAGATTCTTTCGGAATTTTCCCCAAAACTGTAAACAAACCTTATTTTGGTATACTGTATGCATAACCTGACTCTGAGATTGAAACATGGCCATGAGTGGACCATTATAAGCCTGAAAGTTGGTAAGAACGATGAATTCATCCATTTACAGGTAAGATTCCTTCAGAATATTTCCTGAAACCTTAACCAAGCCCTATTCTGGCATATTGTCTGCATACCCTGGCTACGAGGTTAAAACCTGGCCATAAGTGGACTACTATAAGTCGGAAACTTTGTAAGAACAATGAATCCATCCATTTACATGTAAGATTCCTTCAGAATGTTTCCTGAAACCTTAACCAAGGCATATTCTGTCATATTGTATGCATACCCTGGCTCTGAGATCTAAACTTGTCCAGGAATGAACTACTATAAGTCGAAAAGCTTGGTAAGAACGATGAATCCATCCATTTACACGTAATTTTTCTTCGGAATATTCCCCAAAGCTTGGTCAGAACGATGAATCCATCCATTTAAAAGATTACTAGAGTTATCCCATACTTTCTCGTTCGGATGAACTGAAGACGAAATATATCAGAATTGAACATCATGGGTTCAAATATTACTAGAGTTAGACCTGAGTTTCTCGTTCGGATGAACTGGATAAGAAATTTATCAGAATTGAACATCACAGGTTCAAATATTACTAGAGTTAGACCTGAGTTTCTCGTTAGACCTGTGAAAATGACCATATTATCCTTAATGGAAATAAGTGCAATAAATATTATGGAAACTGTGAAAAATGACCAGGCTACGCTTATCGAAAATAGGTAAAGTAAATATCACAGAATATGAAAATGACCATATTACCCTTGATGGAAATAAGTGCAATAAATATTATGGAGACTGCGAAAATGACCAGACTACCCTTATTGGAAATAGGTAAAGTAAATATTATAAAATGTGAAAATGACCATATTACCCTTAATGGAAATAAGTGCAATAAATATTATGGAGACTCTGAAAAATGACAAGACTACCCTTATCGGAAATAGGTAAAGTAAATATTTTAGAATGCGAAAATGACCATATTACCCTTGATGGAAATAAGTGCAATAAACATTATGGAGACAGTGAAAATGACCAGACTACCCTTATCGGAAATAAGTAATTTTCAGAGAAGGCTTCGCGCTGTTTGCGGCTCAGTCACCTGAGCATTATTTTTTTGGCATTACATTTTGTTTTACAACACTTATGAAGGGTTGTCATAAAGTTAGTGTATTAAAGAACCACAAACTTGACAGAACCTGTGATAGTGTAGGATGGTTAGTGGTGTATATTTCCACGCCCGAGGCTCGGGATCGAATCCCCCCAACCTCATTTTTTCCAACATTATATATTTTTACTTCAACAACACTTATAAGTGTTGTTATAGGTTTCTATTTAAAAAAAATGAAAAAAATCAAAATTTATGAACTGAAAGGATGGTTGATGAGCTAGACTTCCATGCAGTAGGCTCAGGATCGAATCCCGCCAACCTCATTTTTTCCAACATTATATATTTATACTTCAACAACACTTATAAGTGTTGTTATAGGTTTCTATTTAAAAAAAATGAAAAAAACCAAAACTGGTGAAGTGAAAGGATGGTTGACGAGCTAGACTTCCATGCAGTAGGTTCATGTTTGAATCTCCCCTCTAACATATTTTTCATTATCATATTTTTGTTGTTCTTCAACAATATTTGTGAGAGTTGTGATAGGCTAAGTCACTACACTTATAAAACAGAGTTGTTATAGCTAAATGTCGTCACAAATCTTTTTCTTAAAGAGTTGTCGTTTGTTTTCTTAGCGCAACCCCTTGGTCCTAAGTGTTGGTAGTGATGATATACGACAACGCTTCCTTTGAAATCAGTTGTAAAAGATAGGACTTTCTACAATGTTTAGAAAAGCGTTGTAAAACCTCAGTTGTAGATGTATATTTTTCCCATAGTGTAACCATATCAAACAACCGAAGGAAGTACAGGTGTTGTTTTTAACTAACAACATGAACTTCATTTGTCATAACAGTAATAAAGGGACATTTCCAGTAACATTACTAATCCTCAACCTCAATTTGGGAGCGTATTAGGTAATAATCTTGGTTAGTTTTCTATCATAAAAAGATAACAACCATAAATTCCATAATTGTTTGTTCTCAGTAAGTTGAAAGAACATTAAAACTAAAGAATGCAAGAGTTTACTTACAGTCTTGCACATGATGATAAAAAAAATGCAAGAGTTTTATCCCATAATATATTTCATCATTACAAGCTTGGAACATACATCGTGGTGGTTTTATAGACAAATAATAATAAAAAAAATTGATCGGAAGAAAAGCTACAAATGACAAATCCATATGCTTACAAGATTTTCTTGGTAACTGCAAATTGTGACTAAAGACAATCTTGTTTAGACGAAACACCTATTAACTGAATGTACCTCAGGTACCCGTTTCCCCTAAAGCTCAGCTGCCCATCACGAATTTCATGCTTAAGGACATTAACAAGAGAATATGCAAACACTAATTTAGTCAAACGAACACAATTTCGCCCCGCAGCAAAATGTAAACAAGATTCAAATCAAATTAATTAGTGTCTTACATCAATGCAAGACCTTCTCTGTTCCCACCATCTCCTACTGTCAAATGCATCGGACCGCAAGGGTTAGCTTGATTATCGTATACCTGAGCCTACAAAATGCAATATTAAAAAGCAAAAATAAGCAAATCCAAGCTTGTGTCATACGTTAATTATGTTCCAAGCTCAACAAATATGTAGTGGTGGAAAAGCATCAACAGTAGGCTAAGGAAATCATACCTCGGTGATGAGTCTCAGCTGATGAACATAATCTTTACCCCGGAAGAGCGGTTCTCAAGTCATAATTTCACCAAGTATGCAACCTGCTGACCAAATATCAATTGCTGTAGTGTACTCTGAGCAATTCAGAAGCAACTCGGGTGCACGGTACCAGAGAGGGACAACATATTTCGTTATCTTTGAATTATCACCATCAAAATCATCCACCAGAACCCGTTCATCCTACAACACAAAATTCAATCTTCTTCAGCAAACCCTCATTCTTCATTGTTTGGATCCATATCCCATGACATCAACGCCATTTCTTCTTTAACACACAGAGAACCCTATCTTGAACTATACCCATCTCAGAAATCCACCGATTTCTCCTCTTCAATTTCAGAAACCCATCTTCTAAATCACCTTGAATTTCTCGATTCAGTCCATTTAACACCGCAATCTCCATCTTCTTTCTCCCAGTGATTAGACCCTAATTCCTTTGATTTCCGCCATTCCATTCTTCATCTCCGGATTTCCTTTCTGAGAATTTTAGTAATCAAATTAGGGCACTGAATTTCCCTTGAAAGAGAATTTAGATCTGGTTGCGGAGATGGTGATGGTGGTAGTGGTGCGACGAGGAGTTGGGGGTGGTGATGTTTACGTTGGTGGAAATGGTGATGATGGTGGTAGTGGTGCGACGAGGAGTTGGGGGTGGTGATGTTTACGGTGGTGGAAATGGTGATGATGGTGGTGGGAGAAGGAGACGAAGAAAGAAGAAATGAAATCAAAGAAGAATAAGAAAAGTAAGCCAAAAGGGCATGTTTGGCATTTTTTTAAGTAACAAAGACTAAATTTTCTTATTATTATTTGGCTTGGGGTTTTTGTCCCAGTTTTAGTCGAAATGGTTTTTATTTGGTAAAAATAATATTACCGGTTTTTTCTTATCACTAGTTTGTTCACCTAGGAGTTTTGTCACTAGCTTTGATTTTATAATCCAAAATTCTGAATTCGAGAAACTCGGTATTAAAAAGAACCCTTGCTTTAATAGGAAACGTTAAAAAAAGAGCTTTGCTTAGGCCACGCACTATATATGGTAAGTATGTTGGCTGGCTGTGCAATTATCCCCTATACCCTCTGTTCCCGCCAGTAATACTTAGACACATGTACAAACTAATTAACCGTAACTATTTAGTGAAAAACTCGAAAAACGAAGATAATCAGTGGGTTTGGCACTCTCTTAAAAAAAATATTGAACTGGATGGAGGATTGCAAATCACCTTAAAATTTGACACCGTTCTCTATTTTTTAACCCAGTGGACCGAACTTGTGTGATTTTCACAAGTAATAGATGCTGTTTTCGGCTAAGATTGGAAATGGAATTTGCAACCACTTTTTTCTCATCATCGACCCTTTTGATAACGCTAAAACCGAGAGTAATACCTTAGTTACCTTGATGAGATCCCAAATTGTACTTTCCGTCAATGTAGAAAATCATACCTATTAGTCTGAGACTCTGAATTATGAGCATACATGTAAATACATCCAATGCAATTCTAAGTCCATTTTTGTTAATGAATCATTATTAAAATCAATGTCCTGTTCCACTGTAACTTATATCATCATCCACTTCTTTGACCATGAGATTTTTTTTTTTGATATGAAAAAAAAGTTGTATTAGATTAAAAATAAGTTACAGTAGTTGAGTCTTGTAACAATTGAGCTCTAATACAATGTGGATGAGCTAAAACCCAGTTCCTAGTTAACTATTCTGTACGTGCAGTCTTACTTGACCCTTTGCACAGTTGCACTCACCTGCAGAATCTCTCAAAATTAGTCCAATTTAGTAGAATCAGCGAAAGCGCCATCACAGTTTATTGTTAGGGTATCAAAAGTAGGGGGAATCCAAGTTGTGTTCATCCTATTTTGCTTTCTACTAATAGAAGTAAATCTAGTTTCCCTGCTCATATTTTGAACTATTCAATATTTATGTTGATGATGATGGTTATGTTTGCAATGACGGTGATGATCTCTACAATAAACTTAGGGGAGACTGTTGGAAATACTAAATTTAAGTTGTACATTTTGACAATCTTAGAAAAAGAAAAGAAGGATGGTAAATTCAGTAAATTAAAATCCTAATAAAAATAGATGGTAAAATCTTGAAAATATGGTCTCATTTTCACACAGGAGTTGTTTGTGATCTCTTAGAAAACCTCACTTGTCTATGTCTATCTAAAGAAAAACAATGTAGCCAAAAAAGAGACAACTAAAGAAAAAAAAAACTAGTAACTGCCTTACATAGAAGATATATACACTAAATTCTAAGAAATCACAAACAACTCAGTCAGGAGTTATCTCTTTAATGAAGGAATCACTGTTGGCTTTGGTGTGATCAAAATTGGTGGTAAATTATAGTTTCCCAGAATAGGATAACTATGTAGAACTTCATGTGTTAGAGTTGTGATGTTGTATGCAATGCAGCAGCTTCTGTCAACAATGATGATAACATTTCGATCCACCGGACTTATATATATGCCCTCAATTTCGGTTGATGATGGTCTGTAACCCTTCAATTCAACATTCTTGTGCACCGTTTGCAAGTTCAATCCTCCATTAGCATGTTCATCCTCCAGCTGCCACACATTAAGCAAAACTTTATAAGGTGTTCCGTGGTTATGGATATCGGAGATAATGATGATATGACCAAAGTAGATGGATCCTTCCGACTCCCCCAAAAACCTACTCGTACGTTTTATAAATCCACTACTCATTTTAGGAATATCAATTGACTTGCATCGATTACTACTGTTTTCTTTGTTTTCTAGACTATAAGAGTACAAGTAATCACTCCCTCGTACTCTAGCTTTCCAATACAAGACACCATGATGGATAACCAGTTCAGAAAAATCATGCACTTGTTCGCGCCTAACAGGAACTCTAGACGTTTTCCATTTGCCAGTGTCAGAAGAAAAGATTTGGAAGCGCACGTTAACCTTGTTTCCGTCGTTACGGGCGATATAATAATAGATATCAACCACCTTGTAGTTGCATATAGTGTCACATACCAATTTCATACCCCGGGGATAATAATGTTGAGAACCATTACATGGCCGACGAGGACGAGGAAGTGAGACCCATTGTTTGGTCAGGGGATTGCATATGTAGAAAGAAGTATTGAAAGCATTTGGATTTGCATCTGAATAAAGTACTAAACCATTACTACATGAATCTAAGATGCGTACTTTTTCTAGTTTCTTTCTTCTGATTGGATATGTATCTAAAAGGAATTCAAAGGATAAACCATCATGATGATCTATGAATTTATGATCGTGATTTAGATAGAGTAGACGTTGTTTGTGTGGAGAATCATACATGAAGATCAAAGGGATACTACTCAATATTTTGTCGATGAAAGATGGTTCAGATAAAAGAGAATTCCATAACTTCGATACACACCTGAATCTGAACACCGCTTTCAACGTTGGAAGGCGATCAAAGATCTCGTACAATACGTCCGTTGGTATATCAACTCGATATTTCTTACTCATGCGAGGTTTTTTGCTCCTGCTTGATGATGCCACCATATTCACAAAAAGCTGCGTTTCACCAGAACTTAGATTTTTTTTTCCTTTTTGAAGCATAACAAGAACTTAGATGGTATTGCACAAGAATCAAACTGTTGGTTCTTTTAAAAACAAGCTTGGTAAAGGGGCGTCATGAATCGGTAGAGGGGCGTCAAGTGTGATAGCAATGACCCTCATATTGGTTAGGGGGTGTCCTATAGGGGTGTAGATTGACTAGATTACCCTTTTCACCTTAAATCAACCAAAATCAAATCAATTTTTTTTAAGCCTAATGATTCAAAAAAATCAAATCAGTTTTTTTTCATCTTCTTCTTCATCTTCTCTTCTCCTCCATTTCCATTCTAACCATAAGCTCCATTAAAATCGATCGAAAATTTCATCGTGATTAATCGGTGATTCGCAACATTAATAATTGTTGATTGAAGTCTATATTCGAAAACCCATTTAGTATTTTTGTTGTGTTCAATTGAAGTGTATTCTCCATCAAAAATTGGAGTTTTAGGTTAAAAATCAAATTTTAGAATGCTGCATTTTTTCTTTATACGGTTAGAATTGGTTATGTTACGAACAGTATCTATGCTTTACGGTTCGTAACAATTAAATAAATATCAAATACTAACCGTATGTTCTTGGTTCTGAGAATTTTGGTCAGATACGGTTGGTAATTTAAACAGATTACGATCCGTATTTTGTCCTGCATGTTAGTTTTTTTCGATCGGCTCATATTTTGAGTTAGTTACCAACCAGTATCTACATACGGTTGAGGATGATATTAAAGTTACCAATCGTAAGTAATTAACCTACGGTTTGTAATAGAATAAATTTTACCAACCGAATCGGTATTATTTAGGTTTTCCCAAATTGAACCGATTCACGGTTGGTTTGGTAGTTGGTTACCAACCGTATCTCACATATACGGTTGGTAACTAGTTTAATTACCAACCATAACTGGTATTATTTCAGGTTTTCCCAAAATTGAACGATTACGGTTGGTTTGGTAAGCTGATTACCAACCGTATCTCACATATACGGTTGGTAACCAGCTAATTACCAACCGTATGTTCTTCTGAAATTTTTAAAATTTTGATTTTTTTTACATACTTTAGAGAATTTTAAGCAACAAAAAGCTAATGGAACTAGTATTTGTTTTCTCTATCATATAGAGATTCACCCACCTCAAATTTGCAACTGGAATCACTCATTTTGGTTGAGTGAATCAAAATCTAGGGTTTCACAAATATCACATAAGTTTTCTTCTCCTCAAATTTTTTTTTTTATAACTCTAAAAATCTGATTTTAGAGTTATAATACACTAATCTTGATTATCAAAACTAATCTTGATAATTAACACTAATCTTGATTATCATTACTAATCTTGATTATTAACAATAAGGGCTAATTAGTCATTTACATATTTTCATTGATAAGGGGCACTTGATTTTACTTCTAATGACCTTTTTTGTCTTATTAGTTTGACGCCCCTCTACCGATTCATGGCGCCCCTTTACCAAGATACTTTAAAAATAATTAGGGTTTTCCCCGTGAAAATCAGCAGCGAAAATTACATGTATTTTTCATTAGTAGGAATTATATAACCGACAATAATTCCTTTGTTGTATACCGGACCAAAACCATAAACCATGACCAGCTTTTGTATGGTTTTGGGGGTTCATAACGGCCCAAAACCAGATAAGCCTAAAAGTGGATATTTATGATCAATGGGCTTCTGATTCCCCTAGACATTGACCTCAATGCTTGATCTCATCATCCATTAGTTGATCGGGAAAATTAAGAAGGATCTTTTGGGGACTACCCAAAAAAAAGTAGGGGACTACCCAGTAATATAAATGTCAACCCTACAATGATAAGGGGTGTCTTAAAATGTGGAAATAACTAACCTACCCTTAACCTATATATATATTACCACATCCTCTCATCACCACCACCTCCTCCCATCACCCCTGCCGCTCACCACCAACGACCATCTTGAACCACCACCACCACCGACCACAATATATAGCTTAATTTAAATCATTAACAAAACAAAATCAAAATCAAAATTATAACAAACCTATTACTTGTCATTCGTTTTTGGTTGCAAAAATGAGAAGTAATCGTTAAAATGAGTTGAAAATGTAAGTTGCAGAGAGAAGTTCGGTTAGGAATTATGTGAAAAACTTTGTCGAACTTGCCAAACTCAACTTTTAATGGAGGTTTTTCTTTCAGAGAAAAGTTCGGTTACGTCGCAATTTTTCTTTTCCTAACCGAACTTTACGTCGCAATTTTTTTCTCCTAACCGAACTTTTCTCTGAAAACCTATATATTGAGTTCGGTTACGTCGCAACTTTTTTCATATTTTTTTCCCAGCCGAACTTTTAGTTCGGTTACGTCGTAAAAAAAAATTCCTAACCGAACTTGTATCTGAAACAAAAATACTCCATTAAAGCTGAGTTCGGCTACCTGTGTTTTTAGAAACATTAACCGAACTACACTTGCAGATGATTTCGGTAACCTGTTCTTCAAATGTTATAGTCGAACTTTGTAAACCAAACGGAAATCAATTTGTAAATTGTTCATTTTTATGAATGTTTTGGCCAATTCAAGCACCATTAACTAAATTTGAAGTATCCATGAGTACCAAAAATATCATACTCTTGTTGTGGCTCTTAAAGAAAAAGATCTAAGGTATCATCACATGATTCACTCATATCATAATTATTAAACTCAAAAAAAGATTTTTGTGGTTCACCCATCTTCTTCTTCCAATTTCCTTCTTCTTCTTATCTCTCAAAAAAAAATGTTAAAAACAAAAAAATCCAACTTATAAAACACTAATCACTAATCAATTTTTAACTAATCACTAATCAGTTTTTAACTAATCACTAATCAGTTTTTAACGAATCACTAACTAAGTTTATCATCAAGGGTAAAGTGAGTATAAATTTTTTTTTTAAGGGGTGACCAAATATTACTTCTAATATCCTCTCCAAAAACTGATGGGTAGTCCCCCACTTTTTTTGGGTAGTCCCCTAAAGATCATTCAAAATTAATCAATCTACATGACTACATTCATTAGCCCAAGTTCCATGGTTATTGCCTCTGTGAACACTGAAAACTAGAATTCTATTGTATCCTTTTTGATTCCAGTACAAAGCACCATTATGAGTAACAAGATTGTGAATGCAACTCAGGATCTGAAACTGCGAAAGGGTTTATAGTGGCCGAGTTAAGTCGGCTAGTAGTAGGGTCTTTTTCCAATGTACTACCATGAATATAAGGAAAATTTCAGCTTATTTTAATTGTTAATGAAAGCAGGGTTAGAAAGAATAGACAACCATAACTTTGGAACACATCCGAGGTACAGACAGACAGAGGCAGCTTTACCTGTGGTAAAAAATAAAAATCATTTTTCCAACTTTCAGGTGAACACCCTTTTTTCCCCCTCTTTTCTTCTGCCACCAGAAATTTCTAGTCCTAGTGCGCTATGGATATTCTTCATCAGATACATTCATTCATAGCAAATTGTAGCATATAACCTCAACATTGTGAAGTCCAAATTTGCATAATCAATTTGCAACTCCTCCCACAAACAAACAAAGAAGATCCAGCACAAATTCCCAGTTGCGTAATTCTGTACATGAAATTGTTTGGCAGAAAATATCATTTTCCCACATAATGAGGCTTTCAAAATATTTACACCATTTTTTAGCACACTTTGACTGTGCTCACATAACACATCTATTTGTCAGTTGTCATGTAACTCAAAACTGAAAAACAATCTGATTCAACACAAACAATGAGTACGACGCCACATAGGATGCATTCACGGTGCATACTCTTGTAATTAGTTTAACTCGTAAAGACTTTACTACAAGTTTACAACAGAATGTTTGTAATCATACACCAACAGACCAGTTTTCCGAACACTTACGGTACATTACTTTTCTACCAAGGGTCAAGGTGCCATTTCATTTGTTTAAATAGATACATAGCACAGATGAAAACAGAGGGACATGCAGTTAGTTGATCCAAGGCAAAAAGAGACTAAGTCTAATAATATCAGATATACTAACATTTTTGCTGCCCGAGCATGTATCTGAAACTTTTCATCGTATAGCTTGGCTCATCCATCTGAGTTGTAAATTGATGTAGAATTACTACTACGATGTGGTCTTTCCCCGGGATCTCTAACATCTCCTGATAAGTGATAAAACAGACTCAAGCAGCTGATCTACCTGACATATCAGTTGAACTGATTCAGTTCCTACATAAAAAACAATAAATAAAATCTGAACCATTATGAATCATTTTATCTTATCTTATCTTATACTATAATAAAGAAAAGGAGAATTTTCAACTGTGGCCCCTATTTTTACTAAACTACCCTTGCTTATTTTCCTATTCGCGCTGTAACTTGACAACCCAATTGAAAAAATACTTAATGTGGATTTTGTTTTTCTTTACCGCTCTCCTCTTTTTCCATGAAGACCTCCACCGTCAAAAGATTACAACCATTACGACCATGGTAACCAGCACCACCACTGTAATTAGCGTCATCATCATCAACGTTGTAACCAACACCAACACCGTAATCAATCAGCATTTCCGCTAACTTTTGTGAAAGCTAAAATTTAAAAGTTTCAATTTTTTCGATAACTCGGATGATCAGTGACTTCACCACTACCATAACCAGAATCACCACCACCACCGTAACCATGTAAATCTGAAAATAATGAAATGGTAACATCATATTCATTTTGACTTAGTATTGAATTCTCCCAAACGCCCTAATCTTACCAACGATTAAGTCACCCATTTTGTAATTTTCTACGAATTAGATCAACCTCAAATTCAACCTATCTTAAATTGGAAAGAATGGAAATCTTAATTTTTTGTGAAAACCAACAAAAATTGATTCACTTACAGTCGATTACTTCAATTTGATACATGCCATTCATGTTTTCACTGAGTTGAAACAAAACAACCCGGACTGATCTTCTAGTCTTTTCAGATCCCGACCTAGTATCTTGATCTGTCTCTCTCTCGACCTGTCTCTCTCGGAGATAAAGTTCTACTCCCTCTCTCTCCCTCTCTCTCTCTGGATTATTTTCCCAGAGTTTCTGTGGAGGAAACTCGACGAAGGGGAAGATAATATATCTACTGGCACGTTCAGGTTCACACATGCACCAAGGTTATTATTGACATTTCACTCGGGCGTTGACTAGTCAATATTTTCATATTTGACCAGGAATGACTACAATAACCTTTTGGGGCATTTTACTTTATTTACTAACGTCCGGGGCATTTTGACAAGGTGACCATCGAAATTGGGGTATTTTGTCTCTTTATCCTTTGTTCATTTTGATCCCACTATGGAATGAACAAACATGAAAAATGGATGTTCAAAAGAACAAATCTGATGGTTTGAACATCGAGATGGAACAACCAGCGCGCATCTGTTGTAAGGACGTGCGTTCTTTCCAAAAACGCTGGCGTTGATGCTTCCAACGCGCGTCCATGTCATGGACGCCCGCGATTTTCTCGTGGACGCTGCGACTTTCTCATTGACGCCCACAACTTTCTTGATTATTTTACTAATTTTTAATCTTATTTTATCTCATTTTATACAATTTTATCTCACTTCATCCTATTTTATCTCACCTAAATTTTTTATTTTTTTATTTTTCATCTTTATCCTACAAAATATTTTATATTAAAAAGATACTAGTGGGGCCCTAAAAAACTTAATCTGTTCATTTTTCCTTGTTTTACCATAGTGTTTGTTCATCCACGTGGCTGAACAAACTAAAAAAATTATTCATTCCCATAGGAAATGCTCTTACCTGCTTTAAGAAAACCAAATAGAGGCGTAGCATGTGTTGGGATTTCGTGACATGTGTCTTCTTTTTCCTGTCTTCTTAAGATAACCAGAAAAATATGTGTCTTGAGAACGACTACGTTTCACAGGTGCAATAAGGCTTTGGCCTTTCGTACAGACGGAAAAGAAAATGCACACGTTGGCACTACAAAAATATGGAAAAAAGAAACTAAGTTCATGTATATTATTTTATCTATTGAAGTCGATCCAAGTTGTGGAGAGAATTTTTTTGTTTTTCAAATTTCGTTTTACATACAAAAATAATAAGCAATTAGGGTCATATTTTCTTTTATTTTGGTTGTGTAAATGGATATTAAGGCTCCAATTATAAGAATCCCATAGGTTTTGAGCCTGCATTTATGAATTCAAACTCCCTTTGGGAATTTACATTCATGAATTGAAACGGCAGGCGCATTACGTGTGCGATTTAAATAGTAGTCAACATAAAGAAAAGCTGGATTTTTGGACGGTGGCCACCCTCAAATACCAAAATGCCCTTATTTATTTGCTGAACAAAACCTATGAAACAAAAGATGGAATCGTAACTTGATGGCACAATAGGAAACCATATTTCGTCATCTCTTTCGTTTTCTATCTCGGAACTCTTTTCGTCAAAACACCTCCATCACCTCCGCCATGGTTTCTCAAAGGCGTCCACCATGAAAGAAGAACAACGGCTACCACAAATCTAAGATTTCAATCCAGGTTAGTCTCATACTACAATTTTATTCTTCTTTGATTTTGGGATTTCAATCTCCGAATTTCAACTCATTTTTTGACCTAAATTTTCAATTTTGATTGATATGCTTCTGTTTGATTGAGATGATTTTGGTTTAATCATCCGTTGGAAACGTTAGTTTCTAAATATCATGCTCAAAATGGAGATGATTTTGGATTGTTTCCTTTCAATAACATTTCTTGATGCTGTGTTCAATTTGATAGATAAATTTAGTGTTTCCATTAAATGTGGTTGGTAGTATGTTGATCACTGATAACTGGAATCTAATCTTACGTAGTAAAGATTGAACATTTGATTCAAAATAAAAGAAAAACTCCCCTTTTCAGGAAGCCATTCACTTTGCCAATTTGCGAACCATTTATTGTTTGGTAGTTTAATAAGTGTTTATATTATACCAATTTAGCTTAATTTTGGTTTCTTAAACTGTTTAATTATTCATAACAATGGTAATTCGGTAAATACCCCCTATGTTGTAAATAGCAGACCATCCTGGGTACTACTGTTCATAAATCATTTTGCATCATTGATAGTGTTGTGTAACTTCAGATATAGTTGCACTGTGGCTAGATAAAATTCCCATGAGAAAAAACCTGATAAAACTTGATTTTAGTGGCAATGTGTCGGATATACAAATGATGAATTTGGTGTATGATTTCCTCTTTCCATTGAAATGGTTGGCAATTTTGGATTGACACGATCGCACTCCACATTTTTGTTTGCAGGTAAAAATGATAGCGAAGATCTTTTTGACATACTGGACTCAAATAAATTGAATTCTCATCTCTAAGAAGTAGGAAATACCATATAGTCCTAATAATAAAATATAAGTATCAATCTAGTCCAATTGACCCAGTCAATTGTCTGTTTGGTCCTATTTGGTAATATAAATTTTCATTTGGTCCTACGCTGATGTCATGGATGATGTAAATATCACCCTGTAGTGGCAGAAATACCCTTTTGGATAAGGACCATATATATAGTTAAAAAGTAGGAGAGAATAAATCATTCTCAGATTTACTTTCTCTCTATTTTTCAGATCTAGCATTTCTCTTTCCTTTTTTTCTTCTTCCTCTTTCCTCCTGTTAATGGTGGTTTCATTTTTTTTCTTCTCTTTTTTTGTTCCAGCTGTTGTAAACGACGGCGATGACGGTGAAGAAAAAAAGAAAAAGACGAAAAAGAAAAAGACGAAAAAGAAGAAAAGGACGAAGAAAAAGAAAAAAAAAATCTTTCTGCTGCTGTTGTTAACAAAGAAGAAGAAAAAGATGAAGAAAAAGAGAAAAAGAAGAAGAAACACATTTTTAAGTATTTGTGTATGACGAAGAAGAAGAAAAAGATTTTTTCTGTTGTTGTTGCTTAAGATGAACTTCATTTCTGGAATGAAGTCTATCTTTTTTAGGTTTTTATATGGACTTTATTCCTGGAATGAAGTATGTTTTTTTAGGTTTTTATATGGACTTCATTCCTGGAATGAAGTCTGTTTTTTTAGCTTTTTGTATGGACTTCATTCCTGGAATGAAGTTTGTTTTTTTAGGTTTATGTATGGAATGAAGTCTTTTTTTTTGGGTTTTGTATGGACTTCATTCCTGGGAATGAAGTCTGTTTTTTCTTAGCTTTTTGTATGGACTTCATTCCTGAGAATGAATTCTGTTGTTTTTTTTTTTGTCGGAAGAACTGCTACAAAAAAAAATTAACACGGAAGGGTATTTTTGTCTATTTAAATATTTTTAAATAATTATGGACCAAACAGCAAAGGCGTTTGACCAAAGGACTAAACATACATGGGCCCACCTAAAAAGGGACCAAACGATATTTTTCCCCTCTAAGAACTCATGTTGGCCTTACAATTGAAGGAAGTAATCTTGACTGTAACAACCGACTTTTTGTTTTTGTTTTTCTTGTTCAATCTTACTTCTTTACAAGTATCTAATTTTACTTGAGTTGATAGTTCAATGTCATTGTGCAGGTTGCACCTGCCCAAATCTTAAGTTGATGAGAAAAATAATAAGAAGGTGTTGATGGTGGTTTTTTAAACAAGGGGTAAAATCGTAAAACCCCATGACCTAGTGTTAGCCGCAACACATTAACTAAGAGCATTTAACTCAGGTGTAAATAATTAATAGGGGTATTTTTTCAAAATACCAGATTAGGGTTTTCGACAGAACCCTAATTCCAAAACCAAGCCGCACATGCGCACCATGGCAACAATGCCAAACCAAGCCGCACATCTGCGCACCATGGCAATAATGCCAAGCCAAGATGCACACTGCGCATCATGGCAACAATGCCAAACCAAAGCGCTGCATTTGTGCACCATGGCCTTGATGCAAAGCCAAGCCGCACACTGCGCGTCCATGGCAACAATGCTAACCAAGCCGACATCACAGATCATGGCAACAATGCCAAACCAAGCCGCACATCG
Organism: Papaver bracteatum; assembly: GCA_023529315.1. Taxonomy (NCBI): domain Eukaryota; kingdom Viridiplantae; phylum Streptophyta; class Magnoliopsida; order Ranunculales; family Papaveraceae; genus Papaver; species Papaver bracteatum. The sequence continues at coordinate 57,914 of JAJJWX010001013.1, forward strand.
CACCATGGAAACAATGCCAAACCAATCTGCACACTGCGCACCAACACCATGGAAACAACGCCAAAACCAAGCCGCACATCTGCGCACCATGGCAGCGTGACGCCAAAACCAAACTACAAATCGCACTCATTGGCAACCATGCCAAACTAAGCGCTTGCCATTGGCACATGCCAAATATAGCGCCCTAGGTTTGCAAAACGTGCAACTAGGTCAACATGGGTGCGTGCCATTGGCACATGCCAACACATACCACAAGCCATATTTCCAAGCCGCTATGCCATTGGCGCATGCCAAATATAGCCCCTAGGATTGCAAAACATGCAACCTAGGCAAGTCGGCCACACATGCCATTGGCACATGCCAACATGCTTGCTGGTAGCTTTTCCTACCAAGGCCACGACCCTAACGGCCACGCATGCCATTGGCACATGCCAACATGCTCGCTGGTAGCTTTTCCTACCAAGGCCACGGCCCTAACGACCACGCATGCCATTGGCACATGTCAACATGCTCGCTGGTATCTTTTCCTACCAAGGCCACGGCCCTAACGGCCACGCATGCCATTGGCACATGCCAACATGCTCGCTGGTAGCTTTTCTTACCAAGGTCACGTCCCTAACGGCCACGCATGCCATTGGCACATGCCAACATGCTCGCTGGTATCTTTTCCTACCAAGACCACGGCCCTAACGGCCACGCATGCCATTGGCACATGCCAACATGCTCGCTGGTAGCTTTTCCTACCAAGGCCACGGCCCTAACGGCCACGCATGCCATTGGCACATGCCAAACACACACGCTGGTAGCCTAACTTGCAAACCGTGCAACCTACCACCAAGGTATTCCGCACATGCCAAACACACACGCTGGTAGCCTAACTTGCAAACCGTGGAACCTACCACCAAGGCATTTCGCACATGCCACACACGCCACTAGCAGCTCTGGCATTGGCACTTACAACCTACCACCAAGGTATTCCGCACATGCCATTGGCACATGCCACGCACGCCACTAGCAGCTCTGGCATTGCCACTTGCGCTCGAAGTACAACCCGCAACAAGGGCATTCCGCACATGCCACACGCGCCACTTGCACTCAAGGTGCAACCAACACTCGAGATATCAACACAAACTGGGGGATGCTTTCCAGGGTTTTGGTTTGGCGGTCACAGCTTGCAGCGTACACTATGCTCATATTTAGAAAGCGTGAAAAGGAATAAAGCGGTCAAATAAATGAAGAAATAATGGTGAAAATGTTTTCACCCATAAACACCTTGCGGTTACCACCTCCTCTCATTATTTCACCCTTTACTCTCTTCCTTCATGAGTCCAGGGTACGTTTCAATCTCGACTTGTATAAATAGATCTTACCTATTTCCACCAGACAACAAGTCTCGGTCAGGAGAAAAATACTACACTCTCAAAAAGGCAACTTTGCAAGCTCTCCCAAAAGATTTCATCTCTTGCAAGCTTACCAAGCTTCTACTTTCTGATACAAGTCGAGTTACTACTCTCCAAGAATTATTTTGGTCTCAACACCTTTCTTTGCTTCCCTCCCCAAATCAACCCTTCTCCTCCACTTTGTTACCGAAGCAAGTCTGGAACGGCCATTTCTTGGTTTAAGCCGGACTTGTACAGATTGATCTCTCGAATCTATAAAGTGCTCACGTGCATCACATTTGTTTAGGGTTTGAACTAGTTTCTCACTCACCTACCGAATTTACCGAAATCGGCAGAAACGATTTTCACCCATAAACAATTGGCGACCACAGTGGGAGGATTGATCTATCGGTTACAATACCAACTCCGACTCCTGATTTCGTTTCCCGAACGTCAAATCCCAACATGGTGGAACTCAAGTCCGGAGCGGCTACCGAGAACACCAGCATAGAACGCGCCCCCGATGTTAGCGTCTCTCCCAATAACGTTGTTACGTCACTGGATGACAACAACAACATCGAATGCACTCCCTCAAGTGTAACACCGCCAATCACCAGGGCCAGAGCCGCTTCCTACTCTAGAGTCTCTGCACAACCCTCTAATCAAGGAAATGAAAATATCTTTTCGAGTGTCGCGCCACTAGTCACCAGGGCTAGAGCCGCCGCCACGACCCCAAATGCTTCGTCTAGCATGGCGCCTCCGACCACGACCAAGATCCCAAATACCCAGCCAACGGGACGAGAAACCGGAGGGACAAGAGGAAGTCGCCCTTACGTCACCATCGCTGATCTGATGGAACGACAAGAGATGCTCGCCAGAGCCCAGACAGAGATATGGTTTCAACACAGAAGAAGGTACTCATCTTTCTCAAGACCCTGACAGAACGACTACCACGTGAGTCGCTCCCTCCAGAGCCATTTAAGAACGTCTCCAACAACCCCGACGCCAGCACCTCGGCGGAGCACGCCTCCATGGATGAGGAAACTCGCACTAGAATCCCGTTGGAAACTGCGGGTCCTCTGGGGACTCCGTGCACGAGACTGTACAATCCATGATGCAACATGTATGAGAAATTCTCTACCTTCCCAAGGTGCAGCGCCAAGATATTTTCGCAGCTCTCAATCGTGTTGTATCCGGAAAACGGCTTTTTCTCTCCTCGGAATCCACGCCAGGGACCCAAGCTTTCCAAACAGGCGAAGCAAAAATGGAGAACTGGGGACTGCTGACCATGTCCCGTTTAAGAGGTAATGAATTTGACGACACGCTCATCGACACGACCTCTGACCACAACATCATTACTTTCAAGACACTAAAGGAAGCCGGATTTACAAAACAAGAGGCTACCTATTCCCCGTCTGTGATTAAGAGATTGAGAGGAGAAGTTTTGAACGCGCATGGCTACATCAACCTAGAGATCAAGATGGGAGGCGCTACAACGCATAGCAAGTTCCACATTGTCAAAGAACTAGATCATGACATGATTTTGGGACGCTTATGGGTACTCGACAACAAAGCAAAATTGGATGTACACCCTCCGCCGACGTCCACGCCCGAAGGAATTCCCAACAAATCATCCCACGGGTTATCGCATCAACGAGCTATTTAAGGAACCCAGGAATCCGGAGAGGACCCTTCGACGCTAACCCATGATTTTCAAATGTAAGTAAGTCTGACCGAGCAACCTTTTCTGCAACCAGTCTTTCCTTCCCCCATTCTCGCCATGGGGACTCGGCGCGACATCTGGCGCAAACGCTGTCAAGAAATGTGAATGGGGAGCTGGACCATTCGAACACTTTGCAAGAATCTTGGAAACTTCTATCGAAACAAACGAAGCCAAGTCTCAAACGGTTACACGACGTCTGAACCCGTTTTCAATCGGAGATGTAGTGGTTAAGGAAAGCTCGTTTCAAGTTGGGAGGATGACAATAAAAATGGATTTGCCCAATGAAGGTGAAGGCGAGTCAGTATCCGGTTGCGGATACCCTTTTGGGAGGATATTGCAAGCTCATCAATACAGACACACCTTAAGGCGTGATAGTTCACTCGCGATGGCTCAAGGAATCCAATGCCTAAAATGTTGTACTTCCCAATCGCTCCCTTTTCAGTACTTCCTTTAACAACGCCTCTTAATAGCTGTAATTCCCCAGGATGAATACACCGTTTGTATTTTTTCCCTAGGGATTTCCCTCTTGTAAAAAAATAAAATAAAAAAATAAAAAAATATATCTCTCTCCGAGAGAATCCTTCAGATATCAGAGAAATACATCAGAAAAACCCAGAAAACTATTGCAGAGCCATCATACCACAACCTCTTTCAAAAAAAAATATATATACATGAAGCAAAATGTTGATTGATGAAGAAGAAGGAAAAGACGAGTTTACAAAAGCAAAAGGACACCAGGGGAACCAAAGCAGCTAACAGAAATAACAAAGGAGAAGAACTAGCCCTCGAAGGACGGGGTACAAGTCCCCTTGGGTAAGACTATCTTCAAGCATTTTCCCCAGCAATCCCTCGGGCAACAAAGGTTCCATTCAACGGTGTTAGCAACATTAACCTCAACATCCCATCCCGAAAAAACCACGGCAGCAGCAGTGTCCTCCCTGACGACTGTTCCAGCATACGCCACCATGACCCCTCCGGTCTCACCAACGACATCTTTGGGATCAACTTCAGAGGGTGTCTCGTTTCCGTCATATGATCCTTCGAAGGTTTTCTCGGCGACACTTCGGAGAAAGTCTTTTGATTCATCCACATCAGGGTCAAGAATCATGGCGCTCTCCTCCAAGACCACCACACGTTCACTTTTCCGACGCTTCAACCTGTAAACAGTCAGATCCGCCCCATGCCCAGATCGAGGAGAGGCTTTGCCACACTGAAACCTTTCAACATCCCATGACTATTCCTTGTTCTCTCGCCCCTCCTCCATGCTCACTAAACCCGAGAAAGTCTGAATATGCACCTGTTCTTTGTGGGGATAGATGGAAGGGAGGTCCTTAATGATTTCACTAGCTTCGTGGAACGGAGATTCAGCCCCAACCAATGCCTCCTCAAGAGAAGAAGACCGATCTTCACCAAGTCCGAAATGATTCTCCGAAGAGTTAAAGACGCAGCCATCCCTAGAGGGTCCCATCATACACTGCAAAAGGTGGAAAAAATGACCCAGTTCTATCATATCTATGAATATATAAAAGAGGATAACACGAGCAGAGAAGAATAAGAAAACATACCGGAGATGATTTATCTCTGAGAGACATGGAAAAAAGAGAAACTCGACAAGAAGAACCCTTTTCTCAAACGAGGAGACGGTGCAATTATTTTTGGGTATAAATACGGAATCTTAAAAAGGGAAAGGAAGCAATGAGGGACATAACGCTTCCATATTTTAGCATGAATAATTCCCTAATTGAAGCCGCACGTGAAGGAAAGCAAGGTAAGGAAAGTTTGCTATCTATAGAAACGCCTACTCCCTCCTTGTCCGCACCGGCCCCACCAATTGCACCGACTTCCCAATGACCGCCAAAGTCACGCCTGCAAGCACGCACATCTTCCACACCTTGTGCCGGTCCCACCAGCTAGCACACTCAGTTTCCCGACTCACGCCAACTTCCCAACGTCGTCCAAGCTGCATCGGCCCCACTAATTGTGCCAGCCTCCCGATTTGTGCAAAACTTCCAGAGGCAAGGATTCCAAATCCGATTTATAAAAGGTCAGACGAGCCTCCTCAATTCTCTTTACGGTTTTCTGTTGATAGTTTGTCACCATATTATGCTTACCTCGCAACAAAGCCCCTGTTCCGAGCTAAGCAGGGGACTTAATGTTGATGGTGGTTTTTTAAACAAGGGGTAAAATCGTAAAACCCCATGACCTAGTGTTACCCGCAACACATTAACTAAGAGAATTTAACTCAGGTGTAAATAATTAATAGGGGTATTTTTTCAAAATACCAGATTAGGGTTTTCGACACAGAACCCTAATTCCAAAACCAAGCCGCATTAATCGCGCACCATGGAAACTTGATGCCAAGGTTGCCGCACACTGCGCACCATGGCAACATGGCCAAGCCAAGCCGCACACTGCGCACCATGGCAACGGTGCCAAGCCAAGCCGCACACTGCGCACCATGGCAACAATGCCAAACCAAGTCGCACACTGCGCATCATGGCAACAATGCCAAACCAAGCCGCACACTGCGCATCATGGCAACAATGCCAAACCAAGACGCACACTGCGCACCATGGAAACAATGCCAAACCAAGCCGCACACTGCGCACCATGGCAAAAACGCCAAAACCAAGCCACACACTGCGAACCAGGGCAGCGACGCCAAAATCAAACTACATATCACACTCATTGGCAACCATGCCAAACTAAGCCGCTATGCGATTGGCACATGCCAAATATAGCGCCCTAGGTTTGCAAAACGTGCAACTAGGTCAACATGGCCGTACGTGCCATTGGCACATGCCAACACGTACCACAAGCCATATTTCCAAGCCGCTATGCCATTGGCGCATGCCAAATATAGCGCCCTAGGCTTGCAAACCATGCAACCTAGGCCAAGTCGGCCACGCATGCCATTGGTACATGCCAACATGCTCGCTGGTAGCTTTTCCTACCAAGGCCACGGCCCTAACGGCCACGCATGCCATTGGCACATGCCAACATGCTCGCTGGTAGCTTTTCCTACCAAGGCCACGGCCCTAACGGCCACGCATGCCATTGGCACATGCCAACATGCTCGCTGGTAGCTTTTCTTACCAAGGTCACGGCCCTAACGGCCACGCATGCCATTGGCACATGCCAACATGCTCGCTGGTAGCTTTTCCTACCAAGACCACGGCCCTAACGGCCACGCATGCCATTGGAACATGCCAACATGCTCGCTGGTAGCTTTTCCTACCAAGGTTACGGCCCTAACGACCACGCATGCCATTGGCACATTCCAAACACACACGCTGGTAGCCTAACTTGCAAACCATGCAACCTACCACCAAGGCATTCCGCACATGCCATTGGCACATGCCACACACGCCACTAGCAGCTCTGGCATTGCCACTTACAACCTACCACCAAGGTATTCCGCACATGCCATTGGCACATGCCATGCACGCCACTAGCAGCTCTGGCATTGCCACTTGCACTCGAAGTACAACCCGCAACAAGGGCATTCTGCATATGCCACACGCACCACTAGCAGCGCCACTTTCACTCAAGGTGCAACCAACACTCGAGATATCAACACAAACTGGGGTATGCTTTCCATGGTTTTGGTTTGGCGGTCACAGCTTGCAGCGTACACTACGCTCACATTAAGAAAGCGTGAAAAGGAATAAAGCGGTCAAATAAATGAGGAAATAATGGTGAAAACGTTTTCTACCCTCCCAATATAAATTGGCGATTGCAACAGGTATGCGAAATAATGCCTTCAGGATACAATGAAAGCCCTACAACAGGAAGTTGGATTCAAGGTTTGCACCCCTTGACCCAACCAAGAACACATGAGAGATATTTCTGATGATGCTTTAGATGGAGAGAAAACAGGTTGAATTCATTCTCTAGAATGGGAGAATTCCTTCACTACTTATAGGGTTATTCATGCCTATTGGAGATGCCTCTTCACTTCCAAAAGACACATAAGGTGTCGTTGGGAATGGTTGTGTCCTTTATGAACCATCACACCTATTAGAGGTGTCCCTTCATCTCCAACTAACATCCATTGTGTTTATCCAACACAGAACACTTCCCCATCATAGTGACAAACCAAAAACGAAAACAGTTTTATTTCCTAAGTTATTGAAAATATCCAACACAATCATCATTCGTTTGTTCTTTTGTCGTTCGAACAGAAATAGCCTCCGTTCTTTACTTCTTCTTCCAGCACGGTGCTTATTTAATGAATTCATTACGATTGAAAAAGCATTTCCAAATATCAGAAATTGGGCGGTTATATATGGCTGATAAGGCAAATGTTGATGGTGTGTTTATGTTATACAATTAAGATTGCGTCGGTTGAAATTTAAGTGTTTGCAACTGTTGGGGGTGAAGGGTTATGTCATCTATTTAAACATTTGAAGTACCTTTTATAAGTGACTGTTGGATAGTTGCTGTTACTTGTTGTGTGACTTGTGTCCTTTATGCGCGAAGTGACTCCTGTTGGGTTTGCCCAGTGGATTTTGTCTTATAGGAGAGCCAGTAAGAAAGGGGTGACAGGGATAGTCAGTGCTTAGATGGCTTCACCAAAATCAAGAGTGATTGTGGCGTCGACATGTGTCGATTTGGGGTCACTTATAGAAAGATATCAACCACCTTGTAGTTACATATAGTGTCACATACCAATTTCATTCCCCGGTGATAATAATGTTGAGAACCATTACATGGTCGACGAGGACGAGGAAGTGGGGCCCATTGTTTGGTCAGGGGATTGCATATGTAGGAAAAAGTATTGAAATCATTTGGATATGCATCGGAATAAAGTACTAAACCATTACTACATGAATCTAAGATGAATAATTTTTCTAGTTTCTTTCTTCTGATTGGATATGTATCTAAAAGGAATTCAAAGGATAAACCATCATGATGATCTATGAATTTGTGATCATAATTTAGATAGAGTAGACGTTGTTTGCCTGAAGGATCATACATTAAGATCCATGGGATACTACTCAAAATTTTGTTGATGAAAGATGGTTAAGATAAAAGAGAATTCCATAACTTCGATACACACCTGAATCTGAACATCGGTTTCAACGTTGGAAGACGATCAAAGATCTCGTACAATACGTCTGTTGGTATAACAACTCGATATTTCTTACTCATGCGAGGTTTTTTACTCTTGCTTGATGATGCCACCATATTCACAAAAAGCTGCGTTTAACCAGAACTTAGATTTTTTTTCCTTTTTTTTGTTTTTTTGTTTTTTTGAAGCATAACAAGAACTTAGATGGTGTTGCACAAGAATCAAACTGTTGGTTCTTTAAAAATTAATTAGAGTTTTTTTTTTTTTGAATCGGTAAATTAAAAGTTTTATAGATGAAAATATTGAGTACATGATATATGGACTAACCAAGAACCGACCGAAAAAAAAAGAAAGGGAGAAGCCACAAAGAAGGAACCCCAAAAGATATAATGTTAAACTTAAGAACATCCCCCAAAATTAATTAGAGTTTATCCCCGTGGAAATCAGCAGCGAAAATTACTAGCACCATAACCGACGATAATTCCTTTGTTGTACCGGACCAAAACCATGACCAGATTTTGTATGGTTTGGGGGGTTCACAACGGCCCAAAAGTGGAATTTGGAATTGCAGTATATTTGATTTGATTATAGCATGACAGATCAATGGACTTCTGATTCCCCTAGACATTGACCTCAATGCTTGATCTCATCATCCGCCCGGTTGGTCGGGAAAATTAATTAATCTACATGACTACATTCATTAGCCCAAGTTCCATGGTTATTGCTTCTGTTAACACTGAAAACTAGAATTCTGTTATATCCTTTTTGATTTCAGTACAAAACACCATTGTATATATAATTTGAGGCCAAAATACTGGCGCCAGAATGAAAGTTAAGCCAAAAGCTTGAATTCTAGAGCTCCTGGCCCCGTACCAATAAAAATAGAGGGTTTTCAATCTATTTTATAATTTTTTGTGCACATCAACACTAGAGGTGAAGATTACTCACGACTCACTCTAAACTCTATCCCTAATTCTTTTCTCCTCACTTCCTTCTCCTTTTCCCTCATAATAATACTAAAAATTCCGCAAAACCCTAATGATACTCCCGAGAAAATAGTTAAAAAACGGCAACACATACAACCTGCTCCTAGCCTCCTACACCATCACCCTAATGACGCCTATCATAATGGCTATTTACGTACAAAAACAATCAGATATCAGTCAAGGTTATTTACAAAGCCAAACTTGTGTTGTTTTTGTAAATGGTATATCCATATGATTTTTATTTTTTATTTTAGGAATTCAGTGAAGCTGGAAAGTTTAAGCTTTTCTGAAAATCCCGTTTTTTCCTGTTTTCTTGCGAGAAAACTTGAATCTCAAAGGGTTTTTGACCTTTTGATAACAATCGTGATAATATAGTTTACAGATTGTTATCAGTTATCAAGGGATTTTTTGTTAATAGTAACTCTCTGATACAATTCATGATTTTGTATACAGATTATCATTGTTTGATTCTTATCCTGTTGATTGATTTGTTTTGAATATCAAAAGTTAATTGAAGAGAGAAGGAATCAATAGAAATTGTATATATAATTTGAGGCCGAAATACTGGCTCCAGAATGAAAGTTAAGCCAAAAGCTTGAATTCTAGAGCTCCTGGCCCCGTACCAATAAGAATAGAGGGTTTTCAATCTATTTTACAATTTTTCATGCACATCAACACTATAGGTGAAGATTACTCACGACTCACTCTAAACTCTATCCCTATTTCTTTTCTCCTCACTTCCTTCTCCTTTTCCCTCATAATAATACTAAAAATTCCGCAAAACCCTAATGATACTCCCGAGAAAATAGTTAAAAAACGGCAACACATACAACCTGCTCCTAGCCTCCTACACCATCACCCTAATGACGCCTATCATAATGGCTATTTACGTACAAAAACAATCAGATATCAGTCAAGGTTATTTACAAAGCCAAACTTGAGTTGTTTTTGTAAATGGTATATCCATATGATATTTATTTTTTATTTTAGGAATTCAGTGAAGCTGGAAAGTTTAATCTTTTCTGAAAATCCTGTTTCTTCCTGTTTTCTTGCGAGAAAACTTGAATCTCAAAGGGTTTTTGACCTTTTGATAACAATCGTGATAATATAGTTTACAGATTGTTATCAGTTATCAAGGGATTTTGTGTTAATAGTAACTATCTGATACAATTCATGATTTCGTATACAGATTATCATTGTTTGATTCTTATCCTGTTGATTGATTTTTTTAGAATATCAAAAGTTAATTGAAGAGAGAAGGAATCAATATAAATACAGATGGAAATGATTTTTATTTTGTAGAGTCTCTTAGGTTTTTATTTCTATATTTCTCCTGAAAATTACCATGTCTTACTGCGCTTGATGCCTTTTTTTTGTTCCTCAAAAATTTCATAGAAAAGGTATGATCTTGGCTGAACATAAGAAGCTGGGAAGCTAGGTTATTCTGATATTACAAGGTTATACATTGATGGTTAGCTGCAACACCTAAACGTTCGTTGATGCATTTTAACCTTTTTAATTCTATTGGATGTTAATAATGTATTTGATTATTGAGTTTTTTATGTTGGAAAATGTGGGTATAAAACAGAGGATGGAAATACTAAAAGAAATTGTTGTTGTACTCAAAAGCTTTCAAGGCTCGGGTGATTTCTTTTAGACGATTATTTCTACCCTCCCAACGAATTGGCGATTGCAACAGGTATGCGAAATAATGCCTTCAGGATACAATGAAAGCCCTACAACAGGAAATTGGATTCAAGGTTTGCACCCCTTGACCCAACCAAGAACACATGAGAGAGATTTTTGATGATGCTTTAGATGGAGAGAAAACAGGTTGAATTCATTCTCAAGAATGGGAGAATTCCTTCACTACTTATAGGGTTATTCATGCCTATTGGAGATGCCTCTTCACTTCCAAAAGACACATAAGGTGTCTGTTGGGAATGGTTGTGTCCTTTATGAACCATCACACCTATTAGAGGTGTCCCTTCATCTCCAACTAACATCCATTGTGTTTATCCAACACAGAACACTTCCCCATCATAGTGACAAACCAAAAGCGAAAACAGTTTTATTTTCTAAGTTATTGAAAATATCCAACAATCTCCCCCTATTTTCAAAAACCAAAAACATAAAATAAAATAAAACTTATAAAACCGGAGTGGCTGCATCACTCAAGTGACTTCCTACGTACCCGAGTGGGATCAAGCCAACGTAGTTCAAGCACAATTGGGACTAAGCATCATCGCTGAAATCAATACATAAATGATAGGTACCTTCTGGGTTTGAACCTTCACTTAGTGTAAGAAACTCAAAGCCTTATCGAGATTCTATGGTGAAACTAGTCTTGAACCAAGTATCCCTTATGATAAAACCGGAGTCTCCACACATATTGATTCCATAAATCATGTGTTCTGTAGCCAAGCACTATAAAGGCCTTGTGCTTATATCCTTATTCATGAGTCTTCTTTAGAGAACGGTCTTCTTCTCTTAGGAAACGGCCCACATTTCCATACTCATATAGGTAAGTCTCGAAGGTGTTTCTGCGAGACACCTTTTACTAATCACAGACTCATTAAGGATTTACATCCATCCTATTTTCTTGCAGAAAAACCAGCACTAACTTGAAATGGGAAGTTTTATGTTAGTGCTCCATAATCTACAGCCATAACTTGTTGGTACCACATTGAACCTTGTTTATCTTTTTCAAAACATAGGTTGGGTTTCTGCTATGGGAGATCAACCTTCCTTCACAGACCTTAGTCCCATTTCTATATACTTCATTGAAATTAATTCCTTTGGGAGACTCTTCATAAGTAGGTCTACCAAGCTTTTCTCCGTTTCAATGGTTAACTGCAATTACTCCTTTATTGAGTAATTGACTTACCGTTCCTTGTCTAAGACTTGTATGTCTTGACTTTTCATTATAAGTCTTGTTAAAGACGTTATAGATCATATCCTGATTCACAATTAATCAAGACCGCTTGAGATGGCTTCTTCCAAAAAATGGGATCTCTACAAGTTAGGTTCTAAGCCATTCCTCCTCATTTATTACATTTACTCATGCAATCAATTCTGACATTATTAAAAATGTTCCTCTTTGATTTTACAAAATAATTGTAACTTCTCTAGTGATCCTAATTAACATTTGCGGTTAATTCACAAGAAGTCATTATAGACTTGCATACACTAGAGGCATATAAAATTTGTAGGCAACTTACTTGTTGTTTCAACAAGAACATTATCCCGATGAGTAACTCCTCTACTCATGCCCAATCTTCTACAAATTTATACCCAAAAAACATAGACAATGTCTATTTAACATTCTACATTAAGTAATGCAAATGTTCATAATTTATGCATCGGTAATATCGTAACACCTAATCGTTGGATATTTGGTCGGCCGCCCAATCTTCCAATAGGTTACATATTCACCGGTATTCCATTTTACCTTCAATGTCATTTAAGACATACCAATTTCCATATTTTGGAACCATATAATTCTTATCGTAAGAATTATATTCATATCTAAATGTTTCTAAACATTTATTGATGATTTCAGACTTCTAAATTTATAATTCCTACCGCAAGAATTATATCCGTACCATAAAATTGTTGCCTAAACAATCATTGGTGATATCTATTGGTTCTCTAATCTTAGAGCATTCATAACATTACTGCTCCAATGTCATGCGACCAAAACTGTGTCTTTGAACACTTCTTCTACTCATGTCAAGTACCGTACATGGGTCATAATTCCTGAATGGAAATATTCAAATCCATACCGGTATGGGTACTATTATTATGGATTTGGTTTTATTTTGCAACCACTCCAATTAGTGTGTTCATGTATCCAATTAGTATACCTATTGGCTAATGTGGATCAAAGAGACTAATCTCGGGTACCAAAAATTATTAGCACGTGAAAATGACATGATGACAGTGACTCATATATTTATGTCTCTGTAGATAACCAATTCGTTTCACTTTAGTGTTTCATCTGTATAGATTAATAGATTATTTCTCTTGAATCTTCACTTGAGATTAATTCGAATTTTTCATCTGCACCACTATCTATGCAAGAAAAAATTCATGCCATGACAAACAAAAAATTCTTAGGAAATTTTCCTAAGTTTAGATGCCCTGCTTTTACAGCATTGGTTGAGCGACTCAACCAGATCACCGAAAGGGCAATCATCAGGTGAATTTTACTGATCCACGTTCACAATTAGTTCCTGTAAAGGAAACCTTCAAATCCGGTATAGTGTTGCAGTTGTTACAACTCTTCGGATTTGGCTCTCTTTTGGCCATTAATGGTGGAGAACTTGGCCTTCCACTATTTTCAACCAAAAGCATGTAATCATGAATCAAATAAATAAACGTGTCATCCATAAGAACTCTATATGAACAAGCAGCCACATAATGCTACGTAGCATATTCTTAAGAGATTCAACATGTATGACCATTCCAAAGATATCACTAATGGTAGGAACCTTATTCATGTTTCTATTTCACAATAGAAACTCTCCATTCATGAAAAACTAAATATTATCAGATAAAAGTCACCCAATCCTTTTTCCTTATTCACTAATCTAAATGACATGGTGAATAGATTTCACTTCTCAAGCAAAACGGTTATGTCATGGAACCCATACACTAAATTCAAAATACAGTCAATTACATATTCATTTGAATCTACACAGTACATGTTAAAATGCATTATAATATATATGTAATCAATACCCCTTGCATGCTCAATAAGTATTTATCAAGGAAGAATCCAAGAAAAACGAAATGCATGATCATCAGGTTATTGTAGAACAGAGAAGAAAGATATGCACTTATCTGATTTCACGGTAGTGTCCGTAAGAATGGTAACCGTAGCAGTAATCTTTTGCTATCGTTTTTATGATTCCATCTTCCAACCGATTGAAGAAGAAAAAAAAATTCATTTTCATACTCCTTATCATCATCCCAACATGAATTTTCTTAACTCCCGATCAGAAATTATTTTCGTTAATTCTGTCGAGACAAGCATGGCAAGGCTGGGAGGAGCCACATGGACGGATTCTCTGTATGCTTTCTCCTTTTGTTCTTAATTTAGTTTCACGGCATCCCATGATTGTCCTTTTGTGTCAGAAAAGGCAACCATTTAAACATTCATAATATTTACCACTGTTCCATCCTCCTTTGTCGAAATATAATCGTCTAAAACTGTTGGAAAATGTGGGTATAAAACAGAGGATGGAAACACTAAAAGAAATTGTTGTTGTACTCAAAAGCTTTCAAGGCTCGGGTGATTTCTTTTAGACGATTATTTCTAATCACTACAAGAAAAGTCGCTTTTAGTGGAAAAATATGGTGTCACGAAAACCAACATCTTCGTTGCAAAAAGATTTCAGCGGCGCAAAAAAATTCATCACCTATAGCGAGTCGTTGAAAGTGTTCTGTGACGTCCTTAAGAAATTGTCACCGAATTTTTTAAATTAGCGACATAAGTCTTTTTGCTACCAAAACTATCTTTTCGTGAGCAAATAAAATTGTCACTGTTCGCTAATTTTGTGAAGAAGAATTTTGTCACTCTAGGTATTTTTGGTGAGGAGAATATTTTGTCACTTAAAATAACTTTAGCCACAAAATTTGTTCGTCTCAAAATATACCTATGATGAAGAAACAAATTCGCCACATAAAATAGTTTTAGACGCGAAATTTGTTTGTCTCAAAATATACTTATAGTGAAGAAACAAATTTGTCACATAAAATAGTTTTAGCTGCGAAATTTGTTCGTCTCAAAATATACTTATAGTGAAGAAACTAAATCATCACATAAATAGTTTTAGCCGCGAAATTCGTTCGTTTCAAAATACATTTATAGTGAAGCAAAATATTCTTCACCTAAATAGTTTTAGCCGCGAAGTTTTTTTATCTCTGAAAAAATAATGATTTAGCAGCAGAATAACTTTCATCTCAAAATAAAAAATCAATAGAAAAATTTAATCGTCTCTAAAAACAAGTATAATGACCAATTAGGATCGTCTTTGTACGGTCATTTCAATAACGTATCTCATCGTCTCCAAAAAATCTTTACCTGCAAATATAATTATCTCAAAAAAAAATTCAGAAAAAGTCATTCGTCTCAAAAATTATTAGAGACATAACACTACCCTCACCATAACTATTTTCTCATCATATACCAAATTCGTTACCATTTTTTCTTCGGTGACTAGCTTAGATTTAATATTTTACAAAAAAAAATATAAAAAAAATATAAATAAATAATATAAATTGAATAAAAAATAATTACCCATTAAAATAATTTGTTTATACAAGATCCAAACTAGAAAAAATATGATAAATAAACTCTACCGATAAATAAATAAATAACATAACTACTAGAAGAAAAAAAATATACTACGACTAAAACATTAATGCGACTGCAAGTGCATTCAAATTTCAGTTCCATTGGCGATAATGTTGTTCAGCCCGAGAGAACGTAGCATCATATCCTGCATGTTTCTAATGACCTTTTCATTGTCTTCTTTCATCTTTTTGATAACCTCATTCTGGGTGCGTATTTTCTCTTCTTGAGCTTGAATTCTATCAGCCTGCGCTTGAAGCATTTCATGAATTCCTTCATTGTTAGAAACAGTGGTCGCAGAACGACGTCGTCTTTGCTTTTTATTTAAAACCTGAGCACATACTTCTGCCTCAGTGGGTGGTGTAGCTCCCGCTTCACTGCCTTGCTTCATTATCTCATTCATTGTTTCCTATATAGAGATACATAATAGAGAGAATAGTTAGCAACTGCACCGTAATGTCAAACTAGTAGGTTAATTCTAGTGTTATAAAATTGTATAAGTGATTACAAAAACTTATTGGGTGTGGTGTGTTTCTGAATCCTATTGGTTTAGACATATACAACAAAAACTATAACTCTAATACTGTCTATACTCACCCATTTGATGCGAGCTTCATCAGAAATCCAAATAACTACGCCTGTTTCTTTATTAGTAGATGTATGGGTGTCATAGAATGTTTGAATGTCACCTTCCTCGAATCCAACTTTCCGTTTCTGTTTTACACAGGAAATAAAAAACAAGTAAGTGGATGTTGCAATAGAAAAAGAGTAAACGTTAGACAATCACATTCCATCTTAAGCTTCTAAAGGACTTAAAAAAACTATACATCTGAACAAACATAACTAAACATCACTATAAGAGAGAATCATATTATTATTCATAAAGCAACAAACCTCCGCCCTGTGGACCACATGTGACTTAGAACCTCCACAATGGTTGAATGGAACAACTTCTCTTGCTTTTGCACCTGCTGCAGAGCGCTTCTGCAAATTTTAAATAAAGTAAAAGTAAAATAACAACTTAGATAAACATATTGTACTACAATTAAAAACATGTTCCAAAAGAAGAAGATGATAAAAAAAATAGTACCTTGAAACTTTCACTGGAAAACACGTGGTCGCACAACCAGTCCCAATCTTCCAGCGACACGTTCTCATACGGCTTTCTCTTTGCATCTTCATAAGTTCCAGCTTCTAAGGACAAATTAAAATGAGTTGACATTTTATTCCTACGATTTGAGTACTTTGTGCCCATAGAATTCATTAAGAATTCCTTCACCATCGGCAAAGAAGTGTCCAAGATGAATTTATTTTGCAAATGAAAACTATATCAGTATTCATATATTAATTCTAAATGAATTATTCTTAACAGAAATGCATTACCTTTAGTCTTTCAATCAACGCATCTCTCTCGCAGAGAGGTATTTTGGTCCATGAATTATATTGTAATGGGGCAAGGGAGCGAACAATTACTCCACACTCGCTTGCGAGTGGACTGGCATTTTCACAGTCTGGCTTTCCTTCTAATTCAGAGAAGTGGACAGAAAGCTTTCCTTTGTTGGCTGCAATCAATGCATCCAACTTCAGCCCTCGTGTCGGGCCCCTCACGTTCCTTGATGTTGCTGTTGTGCCTACAAATGTTAAAATGATCAATTTTGTGGGAAGGTAATAGAGGTAATGTGAATACTACAAAAGTGGTACCCTATACATATTTTACAACAAGGCATATTATGCAAAAGTGGGACCAGTAATCACTAAAGATATTAACAAGATGAAAATCAATTTGTTGTTCAACTTAGTTTCAGACTCCAAGTAACTGAAAGAACTTTCAAACACTACTGCTTGCAGTTAGAGAAAGAAGGGGCCAAGTAAGCTACCAAATCGACCTACCGACACATATATAAGGTGATATGAGTTATTGAAAAACTACCAATCTAACTGTGGAGATTAATGAAGTAAAAGTCCAAAAAGAAGAAAAAGGGGAAAAGTAACAGGTACCCTCAGAAGATGATGTTGTTGGAGCTAGTTGTTCACTATTGTTCACCATTTTTCACCTGGGCAATGAAACAACACCATGATTAACAAAACAGCTATGAAACCCAACTCCGGAAGCAGGAATTCATGTTTGGGTGGGGAAAAAAACCCAATGAAAAAATAACAACACTAACTGAACAGTTTCAAACAACTTACTTATGGAGGAAAAATGTAAAGATTTCCTAAGCTATATGAGAAGCGGTGACATTTGATTGCATTACAATACTCAATTATCGAGCAAAAATAAATAAACTATGGTACTCAACTACTGACTACCAAACTAAACGAGAAATAGAAGAGGGATCCTTTTAGGTCAATTTACATTAACAAAAGGAGAAATAAGCACAATGGATATTACTATTATTTGCTTATTCATTGAAACAATTGATCAAACAATTAACTTACTGACTTCTAAACATAACAAAGTACAGAAATACAGCTTGTTCAGAGATACAAATTGATGAAACACTTTAACAAAATTTGAGAAAAACATCTTCAGGTTCAATAAAACAATTCATTAAACAATTAACCTACTGAAATTAGTGAAAGTTGATTGAAACAACTTTTGGTTCAATAACACAAATAATCAAACACTAAATCTACAGAAATCCATAAAATAGAGTATACTTAAAGATATTGAGCACTGCAGTGATTACTTGAGCATTTAACTTGGGTAAATGAATACAATTAAACAACAGAATACAAATGGAACTCAAAGTCGCAGAACAAACCTTGAGTTAGAGTTCTGAAAATCCTTTGAAGTTAGGATAACCAAGGGATAAAATCAGCCTGGATAACAAAGAACTACAAAATTAGGGATTTGCATATATGATTTAACATATCAAATTAAAGAGGGATGTGAGAAGAGAGAAATTACCTTCAATTGGTATCTTGTGAGCAAAACTTGATAACTCTGGGGATGTATTTATAGGAGATAAAATGAAATATCAAGAGGGAAAAAATCCCGCCCAGTTTTTTCCCTTTTGATTTACATGGCGCCAAAAAGATGAAGATTAACCAAAATCGAAATGGTTTCTTAGCTTGTTTTTCTCTGATTTTGAGATAAAACTAGGGTTTTTCTGTTTATCCATATCTTCTTTCCAAATGGGTTAATATTCTTCTCCTCAAAATCTAAAATTTCCATCCAAAATAATTCTCAACAAGAAAGATTTACCTGTCTGGATCGAATTTAAGATTTACTGACAGCCATATGATCTGCTCATCTACCCACGATTCAACCATTCACCCCTCAAAAAACAATATCTTGAAAATCTTTGAGACAAACTTCAGCCAATCAAATTCGGAAATCTAGTCAAATCCCTTCTACACGATGTCTCTATTTTAGGTAATCAATAACAAAAAAGAAGAAAAATTCGGCTTCTTTATTTTAGGGAAGAAGAAGAAAGAGTCTCTGAGATTTAGATCTGAGACTTTCGATAGATAATAGGTAACAAGAGATATTCTAGGGAAGTTGTATCATGTACTTCACGATGCACTAAATTAGGATACATCAGACCCTTCATCCAATGGGGACTTGCCAGGCATTATTCAAAAACCAAAGATTAATGTTTGTTCTTTTTTTAAGCAAATAATTTTGTTTTTGGTAGTAAAAACTAGCTTTATAATTTCCAAAAAATTCTTCTTGACCTCAGCGGGGAGGTCAAACCCCGCCCGGCGTTGCACCCGGGACCCGCCAGCGCGCCTTCGGCGCGTGAACATCGGATCAAAGTAACCTGGAGGACCGCTGGCTCTTAAAGAAAATGTATTTTAATACTAAACAAATGAGCTTGTGCAAGGATTTTAAGATAGCCGGTGTATTTTAGGACGTGCTGACAAATGTCAAGTGTGCAATGATGAATCTCGAGTTGGGAAGTAAATTTTAGTTGCGCCGGAAAATTTAGGGTTGGTATTTATGCGTGTAGTTAAATTTAAATTTGATGAAAAAACCGAGTCACGGAGAAAAATTTGGTTACAAATAACAATATACTCTGTGTTTCAAATTTTGGTCATATATGCATAATGACCACTTACAGATGGGAGGCTGTTGAAGTACTCAACTTCTCAATCAAAAGAAAATTGGACAAATTAGAGTGAAATTTGAGGAAATTCTAGTGAGATTATAGGATATTATACAAAGAAATAAAAAGATACGGAGCAAATTCAAGCCGAGCTAACAAGATTTTGTCATACAAGAAAACTTGGGATGTAAAATTTTTGTCACAAGATAATTCTTTCACACGGTAAAACATTCATCTAATTCAAATTTTTTTTACCATGTAATGGTGTTTATATACACATATACAATTAATATACTAGATGGACACTTTTACAGTTGGAAGCCAAGAACTCAACTTCTAAATAGGAAGAAATTTGGAATAGTTAAAGAGAGCATGGAAAACATTATAGTGATATTGTAAATTTATTAAAAGAAATGAGAAGATGCCGATGATATTTCAAACAGAGTTGGCATGTATTGGGATTTAGATTCTTGGATTACAAAATAAAATTTTGGTCCAATAATTAATACATTTATTCTTGAATTTAATTCGAAGTTGATAAAAATTTCGAGTCACGGAAGGCTATTACACGAGGGTATATGATACCAAAAGATTCATCAGTTACAATTGGAGTAGTGCGCCATGAATCGAAAGTAGCAAATAGTGAGCCGGATTGCGAGCAGCAACCTTTGGATCAAAGTTGCATCGGGGGAATATGTTGAAGTCGAAGATCGGAGGCCTTCGTTCAATGCTTTTCACGAGAAAAGCTGTACTTTTGATGGACATGGCTGAGTCCATAAGTGTTTAGTTGATGAAATTATAACGAAATTGTAATATTATAAGTGTAATTTTTATTGTAGACAATAAAATATACTCCCTCCGTTCCTTTTTAATAGGTTGGTTTTGTTTTTAGAGAAATTTAATGAAATTAAGAGAACTAATCATCGAAAGTGGTCCACATGACACTTGTCAATAAAAGAAGTTAAGAGAAAAGTAGTCCCAGAAAATTAAAGTAACATTTGACTTTTTCAATTAGGAAACAGGCCTATTTTTGTGAAATATTTATTTATAGAAACCAGCCTATTAAAAGGGAACGGAGGGAGTACTCAATTAGTTTCAATGAAATTGTTTGTTTTAAACACGATAATTTATTTTTTAATATGGCATATTTTTAAATTACGTGCACTGTAACCCTAAAAATGAGTAAAAAATTATTCGTCAGTTATGTGAACTATTTTGACTATCGATTATAAGCTCAAACAAATTAGAAAAATAGAGGATTTTTCCGAAATCTCATTTTGGGGCGATTCTATATTCGGTAGTTATATGAACTATCTTGACTACCGATTATAGTAGGATTTCGGTAAAGAGGTCCACTGTATAATCGGAAGTCAGGATACCTTCATTTACTACCGATTATAGGCTCAACCAATGCAGTTGAAAAAGCTCGGTGCGGGCATGGACGTGGTATGAATACAATGCCGGTACACTATATAGGGGGTCTGGGTCGTAGAATTTTTTTTTCTACGAGAAAATTCAATTTCAGTCCGTTTTGATTTTTTTTCTTCTGGTTTTCACAGTCATTTAATTCTCGAGAATAATTGAATCGGGAGTCAGGATACCTTCATTTATTACCGATTATAGGATAATCAAAATTCAAAAAATAGAGATTTTTTTGCAAAATCTCATTTTGGGCTACTCTATATTCGGGAGTTAAATAACCTAAATTCCCTACCGATTATGGTAGCATTTTAGCCTAAGGTCTACTTTAATCGGGAGTCAAGATAACTTTATTTACTACCGATTATTGGATAATCAAAATTCAAAAGATATAGGATTTTATTTTAGGGATACTTTATATTCGGAAGTTAAATAAACTAAATTGACTCCCGATTGTAAATTAACTTCCGATTATAAAGTTATCTACCGATTATAAAGGGTAATTTGGCCATTAATAACTATGGAGCAACTTATTATGCTAAATTTGGCTACACCATGTTATAACCCAACGGAGTCTCCCATATGCCTAGTTTCTAGGGCTTTCGATAGAAAAAATGAAAAATGGAAATCTCTGCTTCTTCTCTTCCGTAAAATAAAGAAAACGAAATCGAAATTGATGATGAATGGAGTAATTAATGGGTAAGATGGGTAGGAATCGAAGACATTCTGCTGATTTCAGGTATGCTTCGATTTAGTTATGTGCTTAATTTTGATGACTGCCTATAGTTAGGGTAGGAATTAAAAAAATCTTCTTCATCTAATTCTTCAGTTCTTGTTTCGTCTAGAGAGATCACTGCCTATAGTTAGGGTAGGGATTCATCTCTGCGTAATTCTTGCGTGAAGATTGAAGAATCGTAGATTTTGAGATATTTTCATTCTCTTCTTTTATTTTCTGTTTAGTTAATGTCTTCTGAAAATATGTATGTAAATTTATTTTTTCTTGTGTAATTTGGGATAATCCGCTGCTAAAATGTGCCGGTGAAAATATATACCGCCGGTGAATGGTGCTTGTTTGTGTAATTTCGGTTTCTTTTTCTTTATCAACAGTTTGAATGGGTTAGGAATTGGGATCCGACTTTCGATTTCTAAAGCAAGTTGGGAAAAGATTTGGAAACAGCTGACGAAGTGCTGCGAATTTGATTTAGCTTGGATTTCTTATTTTAGATTGGTTTCTCTTTGTAAAGTACTTGTCGTCCAAGCATATGTACACCGTCATAGAGAACTATAAATACAAGCATTCATGAGGAAACCAAGCACAATCAAATTCGTCACATCTTCTTAATTCTCTGGATCTTGACGGCTTAAGGTGAAATTGAATTCAAATCTTTCAAGGTAATTGTTATGTTTATAGTATTTCAATCCTTGATTAATCATATTTGGAAAGGGGTTATTAGTATTGACAGCTTTTCCCTCACATCCAGGAAGAAAATAGGTATAATTTGAATTGGGAGAAGGGATAGAGACGAAGAAGTTTGCAAACAAAGGTTAGTATTCTTCTCCTGTTAACAACGATTAGCCTGAATGGAGTTGTCAATCATATTTTCCACTAAAATTTTTGAAAAATTTATTAATTGTGTGCTTCAATTTCAGTTTAGGGCTAATGATAATAAATTCAATTCGTCTCGGCTGAGACTACTACTGGAATTAATTGTATTGATGTGCTGTTTAATTTTTGCACTTTGGTGATTGCTGAAATTCTGGAAATATATGAACTCATGCTTGACTTTTAGGGAAGTCAGATCGGATTAGACTCTTGATTACTTTGGCCATAATTTGTTAGTTAGCTATTTGTGGATTTAAATGTATGCTAGACCAATCTAACTATACAGGATTCCTTGAATAATAATTTGGAACAAAATTAATGAAAAGTTGTACTTTGAAAAATCCTAGTAGCTCTCTGAGGCTCACAACTCTAGGTTTTGCCTTATCTTTATTTTCTCTATCTCGTCTGCTCACCGTTCCGTTATTCTGATTATGATTATGCAAGACAAGCTTATGAGTTACAAATTATTGAGCTCTTGTATTGTTCCATAGAATTGGTGTTTGAGGCTCTTAGAGTCTGTAGTTTTGGGTCTGAGGTGAGGCGGAGTTAGCAGGCCACCTACTAACTTGGTTGATGCCCAGAAAAATTCCTAGGCTTAAATTATAAACATGTATCAGTTAAATTTTCTTAGATCGAAACAAGAAATGTTGAATACGAAACATTTTAGTGTAGCACATGTGTACTTAATCCACTTTTCCGTATATCGGTTCTTACATATTAGGCCCCCATATTATATGCTAATGAAGGACTAGTTATAACATAGTTTGCAATTGGATAGATGACTGTAAAACACCCTGGTCAATTTTTTAAATCAGAAGGGGAGAAAAACATGAATATGGGGGCCACGTATGCTAGTATGTGTTCATGCAAAAAGTTAACACACACATGAAAAATGTTTGTGCAAAAAGTTCATGTCTGTTTGCACATTTATTAGTTTTGAGGCTTATGGTGGCTTTTGTCGGACCAGGCACAAAGAAATAAAATATATTTGGTCATATTGGTGTCTGAGTCTACAAGGAACTTATTATGATTATGCAAGACAAGCACCTGTTGTTACTCTAAGTAGTTTGCAGAGTACTGACAAGTTCTATGAGTTTGGTTCTAACAGATTAAATAGGTGTATGACTATTATTTATTACTTGTGTGTCTAAGTAGTTGTCTCTTGATGCAGGGTATTGTAGAATCACTATTCTGGGTTTAAGAGCCTGCTGTAAGTTTGCTGGTCAGGATCTTTCACTGGTATAATAAAGCAAAGAAACCATGGTAAGTACTTGTTTTACTACCACTCTTTTACCTCTCTGTGTTGGTCTTATTTCCAACACCATATATTTACATGTTCTGTCTGCCCGCGTATGCTAGTATGTGTTTGTGATACCTTTTTTTCTTTTCTTTTTGAATTAAAAGATAGATAAAAGCTGGACGCATTTACACGACAGATTGAGCAGAGAGTTTCGGTCAGGTGTTGACTTCTTTATTGAGATGACCAAAGAGCATCTCATAAGAACCAAAAAGGACAAGTGCCGATGCCCTTGTAAAAACTGCTTGAACGGAAACGAGCCAGTTTCGCTAGATGTGGTCAAGAATCATTTGCTTAGATATGGCATGGCAGTTAGTTATACAATATGGTCTGATCATGGAGAAGAAGACAACCCTGCACAAGATCAGTCAGCGTCAAGTTCTGTCAATGTCCATAATGATGAAACAACTTTCATAGGGAATGAAAATGAGGCTGTACTTGAGATGTTACGTGAAAATGTTGAATCCTTAACTTCTGATAGACAGGCTGGAGGGGAGAATGACAACACTTGTGAAGCTGATTTAGCCATATTTACAGCATTATTAGATGAAGCTAAGCAAGAGCTATATCCTGGTTGTAAGGAATTTACATCGTTAACATTCTTGGTAAAGTTAATGCACATAAAAGTTCTTAACCGCCTGAGCAATAAAAGCTTCGAGATGCAACTGGAGTTACTTAAAAAAGCTTTTCCAAATAACAACAGCATTCCCAGTTCATATTATGAAGCTAAAAGAATGTTGAAGGGTTTAGGATTGGGTTATGAGTCAATTCATGCTTGTAAAAATGATTGTGCTTTATTCTGGAAGGAGTATGAAAAGGAAGACAAATGTCCGGTATGCAGTGAATCTAGATACAAGTTTAATGACGGAAAAGGTAAGAAGATCCCACACAAGGTGCTGCGTTATTTTCCTTTAAAACCAAGACTGCAGAGACTGTTTTCGTCAAAACACACAGCTCGGGACATGAGATGGCATAAGGGAAGACATGTCGAAGATGGTGTTCTAAGGCATCCAGCTGATGCTGAAGCATGGAAGGATTTTGATGCGCGGTATCCAGGGTTTGCAGCAGAACCTCGTAATGTGAGGTTGGGTCTTGCTACTGATGGGTTTAATCCCTTTGGAAATATGAGCAATGCGTATAGCTTATGGCCAGTGGTACTGATGCCCTACAACCTCCCTCCATTTAAGTGTATGAAGCAGCCTTTTTTCATGATGTCGTTACTTATTCCTGGACCGCAAGCACCTGGCAATGACATTGATGTGTATTTGCGCCCCTTAATCGATGAGTTAAAAGAGCTGTGGGAAGTCGGTGTGAAAACTCATGATGTCTCGACAGGGAAAGTTTTTTGTATGCGTGCAGCTGTGTTATGGACCATAAATGACTTCCCGGCATATGCTAATTTATCTGGTTGGAGTACAAAAGGGTATCTCGCCTGTCCCGTGTGTAATGATGATCCGCCTTCACGGAAACTGAGAAGCAAGATAGGTTATTTGTGTCATCGACGATTCTTGAATCCTGGTCATACCTGGCGAGATAGCAGACTTCATGATGGACATAAAGAACATCGGGATCCACCGGAAGAGAAAACAGGGGAGCAACTGTTGCAGCAAATGCAGAATCTTGGGATCAATCGTTTGGGAAAACATCCGAGTTACTCAACCAAGAAAAGAAAGCGTTCCAAGGAAGAACTGAGCTGGACGAAGAAGAGTATCTTCTACGAGCTTCCATATTGGAAATATCTCAAAATCAGACATAAGATTGACGTTATGCATGTGGAGAAGAATATATGTGATAACATTGTTGGAACGATGTTAGGTATTGATGGGAAAAACAAGGATACAGAGAAAGCTCGGTTAGATTTGGAAGATATGAACATTAGGAAAGAATTGCATCTACGACCTAAGGGAGATAAATTCGAAAAGCCCCCAGCATGTTATACATTAAAACCAGAACAAAAAAGAGATTTTTGTAAGTTTTTGAAGTCGGTGAAGTTCCCAGATGGTTATGCGGCTAACATATCGAGATGTGCTAACATTGCTGATGGAAAGATACATGGTCTGAAAAGCCATGACTGCCACATCTTATTACAAAGACTTCTTCCTGTTGGAATTCGTGCTTATCTTCGCAAAGATGTGTGTACTGCCATTATTGAATTGTGCAATTTCTTTCATGATTTATGTGCAAAGACTTTGACTGTGAGTCACCTGGATAAATTAGAAAAGGATATTGTATTGATCCTTTGTAAGTTGGAGCGAATATTCCCACCGGCATTTTTTGATGTGATGGTTCATTTGGCTGTTCACTTGCCACGGGAAGCGAAACTTGTTGGACCAGTTGGATATAGTTGGATGTATCCAATCGAAAGGTATATTTTACTTGTTTTTTCTAGTGTATGGAGCTCTAAATAATCTGAAGTACTACTTTTCTCTATAATCTGAAGTATGACGTATGACAATAAGATCTACTATACATACTTATAACTTTTCTATAAGTTTTCTCTATAATTATATGTATAGTTACTGATGTTTACCTTCTTGTGTATATATTATAAGGTACCTTGGAACACTTAAACGCTACGTGGGAAATAAAGCGCGCCCAGAAGGTTCAATTGCAGAGGCTTACATCATTAATGAATGTTTGACATTCATCTCGATGTACTTCACTGAAACTGAAACTAAATTCAATCGGAAAGAACGAAATGATGATGAATTAGATGGCAGTCTGCGACGCCAAGGAACAATATCTGTTTTTGCTCAAAAAGTCCGCCCAACTGGTGCTGTAGATATAAAGTCATTGTCACCAGAAGAACGAGATCAGATACATTGGTTCATCCTTAATAATTGCGAAGAGGTGCAGCCTTACATGAAGTAAGTGAAACTATCAACCAATTGCTTCTTAGATTATTTCAGTGGTTATTATGTTTGCACATTAGTTCCAAACTTAGGAGCATAACTTAGGACCTAATGAAGTGGACCTCTATTTAGTAAACATTTACGCTCTTTAGTATTTATTCTAGGTAGGTTGGTAGATAAATTCCATATTTTCTCTGTAACCTCAGTTGTTTAAGTAGTATCTACTGAAGTGACATCTCAATTTTAGTATTTGGTCACTATTTTGGAAATTTAATCCTATAATTGGGTATGAACATCTTTTATTTTAATATTTAATCTTAACTGAAAGAACTGCTTTGCAAGCCAACTTGGGTCTCTTTAACAGTGTATGTTCCATTCAATGTGAGTTCTCCCCTCTGTTTCTTATCTGTAGTCATATTGATGTATTGGAGAGTACCAGCATGTCAGTCTTTATTGAAGATATTCTGCAGTCTCAGACAACAGCTGAGCACAAAAGTTGAGCCATAGCGCCAAACATTAGTACCAGCATGGTTGTTGTACTCTATCTGTGTGCCAAGTTTGTGTGCATGTGTGTATAGGTGTTTGTTTTTGTGAATGTGTGTGTATTTATTTGAATGAGTTCAGAATCCATGCTTTTATTTAAAGAATGATTAAAACAAGTGTAGCTCATGGAATGAATGTCTCAGAGAGGGACTCCATTGGAGTGTATGATAGTATGTGTACTTCAGATTCTATGCGATTGACTTTTCTGTTTTAAAAATATAGGGAACACTTGAAGAAGTTGAAAGAAGAGATGAATAATGATAACTTGCTATCACAACGGCAACAGAAAGAGTTTCCTGATTGGTTTAAGAATCGGGTATGTGGAAAATTTCATTGTCTCAAGTTTTAATACATTATGATCATCTATTTTTATTTATTCAAGTAGTGTTTTTCAAACAATTTGCAGATGTTTGATTTGCGTTCTATGAATTCCCCGGAAGCTACTGACGAATTGTATTCATTGGCTTTGGGGTTTGAGTTGCGAGCAAACTCATATTCAGCTTGCAACCTGAATGGAGTTCGGTATCATACGAAACAACGTGAAGCTCGCCGAACAACCCAAAATAGTGGATTGGTAGTTGATTCAGTATTTGAAGGCAAGGAAATTGAGTTTTATGGTGCATTATGTGATGTTATTGAGGTAGAATACCTGAACAATTATAGGGTTGTGTTATTCAAGTGTGACTGGTTCGATTTGACTCCACGGAAGAAAAATCTTAAAACAGATTATGATTTGACATGTTTAAATGTGAGTAGTACGTGGTTTCAGAATGACCCATATGTTATCGCATCGGACGCGCGGCAAGTGTTCTACCTGGATGATCATAAATTCGGAGCAGGCTGGAAAGTGGTTCTAAAGATGCATCACAGACATATATGGGATGTGCCTGAAATGGATGATGAAGAAGAAGAAGAAGATGTTTATCAACAAACTGGAGATGTAACAGTATCATCAGTCATACAAGAAGATAATAATGTTGGACTAGATGAACTCCATAGAGATGATGTGGAGGCGGAGTTGGTAGATGCAGAGATTGTACGCGCAGATGATATTGACGTGGATGATGTTGATGTCGAGGAAGAAGATGAGACATTGGTTGATTATAATGACTCAGAGGTGGACGAGGAAGATATTGTGCCGGTTGACGATGACACAGATTTAGAGGATTAGTTATTTACTTAAAAATAGTTGTTTGGTTTGATAATTATTTTGATTAGAACAGTAGCTCAATGATTCAGAGATTGGTTTTTTTATTTTTATTTTTTTTGAACAAAGGGATTAATAATTTTTGTTGTTGGTTGGAATTCAACAATATTCTGTCTCAAATTCAGATTTTTTTTTTGTTGGAATTCAACAATATTCTTTCCTTCCTAATGCAGTATGGGAATCCACTTTCTTCATGTTTTTTTTTTTTTTGTCTTTTTTGTTCTCATTGTGCATGGTGATCTTTTATGTTGGCATAACTTGAGGTGACAGATTCTGCCAAGTTTCCCCGGTTTAAATTTGAAATGGCAAAACACGAAATTCTTGTCTAAACTTGAAATGGCAAAACACGAAATTCTTGTCTAGGAAAAGGAAGGCTAGTTGCACCGGACACATTTTTGATTCAATCTTATAGATTCAATCTTTGGTCTATAGAACATTCTTTTCGATCTTTTCCCATTAAACGACGTAAACAAATGACGATTTGTATGTTTTCCATAATGAAAAATTACTTCGACAAGTGAAGTGATTCTCTCTAATTTATTACATTATTTTTAAGTATTATGTTTAACATGATAAAATATATTGTT
The DNA here is from genome assembly GCA_023529315.1 of Papaver bracteatum. NCBI lineage: Eukaryota > Viridiplantae > Streptophyta > Magnoliopsida > Ranunculales > Papaveraceae > Papaver > Papaver bracteatum. Next base: position 86,994 of record JAJJWX010001013.1, read on the forward strand.
ACCAAAAACTTATTCTTTAGCAGCTATGTATTTTTTTTATCACCATAAAGAAATCTTTGTGACAACATTTCAGTAATCACTGAAATCACAAACTGCGGTGAAGTTGAAGTGTCACTGAAAATGACTAAAGCGACAAAATTTAGTTCGTTGCGAATATTCTGTCTTGTGACGATTAGAAGTTGTTACTATATAAATATTTGCAACCAAACAAGCTGATGCTCACTAAAAATAAATATAGCATCAAACATTTAGTTTCATCACTATAAAATTAGTTAGTGACGAATTAATTTTGTTAGTATAAACTTTTCTTTGGTAAGGAAATTTATATATTATCACCAAAAATATTTTATGTCAATTTTTTAGCATCATCACAATAGCATTGAATGGTGACAAACATATATAATCACAAATTTTTTATTAATGACTAGACATTATTTCGTCTCTAAATAAGGTCACTAAAAACTTATGAGTGACGAAACCCAAGGCTCGTTGCTGAAAACCGAACAACAGTGACAAAAATTATTTTGGTCACAATAACTAAGCTTTAGCGATGAAATATTCTTCACCGCAAAAACTATCGTCACCAAAGCCATGTTTTCTTGTAGTGAATGGTTGTGTCCTTTATGAACCATCACACCTATTAGAGGTGTCCCTTCATCTCCAACTAACATCCATTGTGTTTATCCAACACAGAACACTTCCCCATCATAGTGACAAACCAAAAGCGAAAACAGTTTTATTTTCTAAGTTATTGAAAATATCCAACATTTTATGCAGATTGAGTGAGCTTACTGAATGACCAGCTGCATCTGAGCATGCCCAAAGATATCTAATTGACCTTCAACAGGTAAGAACTCTTTGAATATGTGATAAACTGATACGATAGAGAGTATAAACCCTATAATCTTCCTACTTAGGAGCACTGGTGTATTTAACAATTGACCAAGAGAAGAATACTAAGATTGGATATTGAAAAAATAACACCAATTAAAGAATTCCATTTCTTCAACATCCATCAATGTCTCAGTACGGTTCCTCAATGTCTGGATGGTAACTTGGTCACAATCTAGGTTATGCGGGTGACTGGACAAGTTCTTGCTATGTTTGGAGTATTTGGACCACAATATCCAATTTGATATTTATGCATATTTGTTGACTAGAATAATCCCTGTGGAACACTAATGGTTTATACATCAACTCTATGTACGTTCTTATATATATCAAAGCCTAGATTGTGATGCTTCAGGTGAGTATTATAGTTTTTACAATATTAGTTCAAGTAATGTTGCTTGGGAAAATGGTATCATCAATAAGTGAAGAATATATTCATTAAGGAGGAAAAGTATGCAGACACATGTACATATATTATGCGTCCTATCTTCTTCAGCTTTGTGAGTTTCTTAGAAAAATTATATGATGGATCGTGGGCCTATTCAATCTAACTATACTTTAATAACAATTATGTATTCCTTTGGTATTACAGTATGTTGATATCAGTATTCTCCACTATAATATTACATGCCTGGATGAAGTTATATGATTCTTGAGCAATCATAACATTCATTCCAGATGTTGAAAGTAAGATTTCGCTCATGCAATGGCAGTGCATATGATAATCCTTTTTCCTGTTAACAACGAACGGTATAAGCAAACTCTTAAACTAGATATGTCGAATATTCCTAATCTTAAAGTTTACAATATTTATGAATTAAATTTCAATCCTAGGGGGTAAAGCATGACAATATGTTATGCACTTAACATTTTACTAAATACTGCATGTTCTAAGTTTAATATTAAGGAGAGTTCATGGAAATTGTGGTAGAGAAACACGCTTTCGACTTGATACACGGACCTATGAGTTATGACTAATTCAATTCCGGCTTAGTCCCCAGTCAGGAAAAAACAAACACGCCGTCGTTGTTTGTTTTCCAATTAGTGAATTATTGCTTGGCTAGGTCATTGCAAAAGATATTTTTATTTTTTTTTGATTTGAAGAACTGATGAAAGTACTCATTTTCATCTGAAACACTGCGAGCAATCGCAGTTTAATGCCCAGTTCTTAGGAAGTTTGGCATGTTTTGCACTTTGCGAAAGTGGAAATGATATTTAAAAAGTTAGCTTGAGATGGCTGCATTTTTTGAAATTTTTATACATGGGTTTTCTTTGCAGCAGATCAAGGAAGGTTTACTACATTTTCTTAGAGCTTTCGAGGATTCAGAATTATTGAACCAGAAGAATAACCACAATAATTACCCTGTAAGATTCACTTGATATTGCAAACTTAATACTTTCCAATTTTATTCTTCGGTGTCACTTCTTTCCATTGCTTAGGATTATCGTTAATTTGTGTCTATTCTGTTTTATGTTGTTTCTTTAGTATGCACACCACCGACTCAGAGGTGACTTCTTGCCGTCATCGTTTGGTAGTTATTGTGAGTGAAATCTATTTATGATCGAGTTATTAGAGACCTTATGGCTGAACCTGATGGAGTACTAAAACTCTTTTTTTTTTCTTTAAATTTGCATTTTTTATTTTGTTACTTTTTTTTCCTATGATTTTAAGAAAATCATCGATGTTCCTTTTTTACCACTTTTTTTTTTCTCTCTTCTAAATTAAGTTGTCGTGTTTTTGTGTACATGAGTTATGTACCCATTTCAAGGAAAAAGACCACCTTTCATGCATGACAGGGAACTCATAGACAATTGTTGGAGGTGTGATCTTAATTGACAAGAAAATCACGAGGATAAGGTCACACTACTTGGTCTGATACATGTTCGTATTTCATACTGATTATTTTACGAAGTATTACAAAGCAAGGCATTATTTGCTCTAATCTCAAGCAAATTGTTTCCTGTCACTTTTAACATGTCTGAAAAAACAAAGTATCAGAAGCTAATACTAAACTTACTTAACAACTACTTTTAATCTCTATGGAAAAAACAAAGTATCAGAAGCTAATACTAAACTTACTTAGCAACTAACTATAGAAGAATTCGAATAATTCATCAAGTTTGCAGGTCGAAACCAGAATGTTTTTGTATCTGGGATGAACATGGGAAAACATTTGGTCTTTTAAATGATCAGACAAATTTGAAAGAAAAAAAAACTCTCTACGCCAGTTGGAAAATTGTTGATACGCTGATAAGAAAGGTATTATAGAAGAGTGGGCTGCAACAGTATTAGTACTATTATATATTTTTTTCTCTTTGGTAGTGCTACATATCAGTATTCCTTACTATTCGAATTGTTAAATTGTTTAACTTGATAGAAGATAGATGTAAAGGATGGTATCTAACTTTTAATTACTAAGCTATCATCATTCACTTTGTTTTAGATTTCTATCTTTTGCAGAATTGTATTAACGTTTCAATTGTTAGAAGACATTAGTATGGCTTATATATAACACAATACATGTGCTTGACTTTCGAAATAATATGTCAACACATGATCCGTATCAAACAAATTTAAATATTATGGGTATGACCATATGTGCCTAAGCACACTGTATCACATTGTTATCTCTGATTATTCTTTACCACCAAACAACCCAAAAATTTAAACTAAATCCCGTGCAATGCACGGGCAATATACTAGTTATGAGTAACAATATTGTGAATGCAACTCGGGATATGAAACTGCGAAAGGGATTTTAGTGGCCGAGTTAAGTCGGGTAGTAGTAGGGTCTTTTTCCAATGTACTACCATGAATGAGTGTCCAATAGACTGGGTCTAGTGGCTCTTCCCAGCCACTTCCCAAACACCTTTACACATCAGCCCGGGAAGAGCCTGGGAATTGTGAGACATTAGTGAAAGGAGGATTTCGTATAATGCTAGATATCAACCAACTCTCGCTCAAAATCCTTTGATTTTATAAATTTGTGGAACTACGTGTTCAGGACCTTCGTTTGAGAAACTTCAAACCTTGTTAGAAACGGCCAGGACTAGGGTACCCCCATGCAGTGATCATTCTCATGCATGTTGCTTGTAGATTTCATGCGCATTATGAATTTTGAAGATTGGATTTCTAACTGACATGAGTTGTCGGTAGTTATTATTGATCCAGTGGCCATCTTCAAAATCTGTATTAACCTAAATTTGATGCATGCTGAGAAAATACTATTTGTAGAAGAATGGCAAATATTTTGCACAACATTTTTCGGGATAAATGTTGTCCTGTCAACAAGAACACATCACTTCGAGTGCCTTCCCTTATTTATAACAACAGGAGGTAAATTTTCTAAGAAAATAAAAACAGTGGATGCCTTGTGCATTTATAGAAACAATGGCAAATGCGTGATGGCAAATGTTGGGTACAAAACTTTTGCTACAAAAAAATGCTCAAAAATCATTTCATACTTTAATAGTTCTATACTTCGTATGAATCGTATCATTTCCATTTGGTTGGTTTGCGGAGCATTCACACTCCATGTGGCATTTTGTTAAACAGGGTAAATTTTTTTGATGGGCCTCAATGTTTTTTGCCGAGCATTCACACTTCTAAATTCCATTTCTAACTAAACCAAATTACTAGTTCTTGTACAGTTTGATTGATATTGTAGTCTTGTAGACGACAAACCATTATTTTGTTTTCAAGCCTAACAATTTTCACCTTATTGGGCGGTACTTTGCAAGGAAATCAGAAGGTTACTGAAGGAGAAAAATTTATTCAAGAAGAAGGTTCAACAAGTTCCTGCAAGTTCAGAGTTTTCTGCAGAATTACCCAGCAAGGTCTCTAATAAAAAATCATACGAAGGTATTGTTCGTGTGGAAGGATTTGTTCACTGGAAACGAGTTGCTAGAGAGATTAGAAGGCAAATGGACTGGGATTCCTTCATAGATATGGAGATACTGGATGATTATGCTGCTAGGATCGTTTTAGATAAGGATTATTGGCTTGATCTTTGGAAACCGCAAAAGATCTTCATAGATATGGCAGTGATGCATCTTTCTCAAGCAAAACAGAAGGAGGAGGTGCGAGGTAGCGTTAACCCAGCTAATTCTATCAACGAAAAGCAGGTGGAGAAGGAAGATAATGATAATCTTATTCCATTACACGCGTTGTCAAAGTTTGGAAAATGGTTGAAAATTAGGGACATTCCTCATAAGTTCTGGAGCTCGAGCTTGTTTAAGAAGGTGGGTGACAAATTAGGAGGCCTTATTGAGATTGCCACAAGCTCTCTGAAAATTGGGAATCACAAGTTCTTCAGAATAAATGTCAAGGGGGACTTCTCTATAATTCCGGCGTTGTTCATGGTGGAAGACGATGACCATCAATGGGCAGTTACAGTAGAGTGGGACTTCAAATTTGATCCAAAAATCAGGGCATCATTGGAGGAGTATAGTCGGCTAGTTGATTACTTTGATAACAGAATTTCAAAAGTAAAAGATTTTCCTCCCGTTAATGTGGGATCTAAATCAATGCTTTCAAAAGAATTTTCTGGTGGATCGTTTGTGGGTGAGCTGAGTCAGCATGGTGTTGGTACGGACATTGGCTTGGGTAACAAGTCCATAGTACAACCCAGTCTCGGTTTATCTGGTGGCCCATTGGATGGAGTGGAAGATCAGGTGGATCTTTCTGGCTCAAACTCGAGGGGTGGGAGTGATTCTCAGGGAGATGTTGGAGATACTCAACCTGGTACGAGATTGATTTTGAATTCTTCTTTGGAGAATAAAGGTGATGGGTTTAATTCTCAGAGAACTTTCAAAATCTCCACTGTCAATAAGTTTCAAGTTCTAGATGAGTGCGGAAGTGAAGGGGAAGTTCCCACCTCAGATAGGCTTGATATTATTGATAGTGCAATTGCTGCTGAGGTACTTGGTACACATGGAATGCATGGAAGTGGTGCAGTACCCATTAATCCTGTGTCATCTAAGGACTCAGCTAGTAATCGGACTGTTTCCAATGGAAGTGGTGAGGGTGTGGGAGTGAATACCCTTCCAGGTGGTCATGGTCCAAATTTGGACGTGTGTACAGACGAAAGGTTTGATTCCTCAGCTCGTGCTGATGACCTTCACTTATTCTTGCACTCTAGTCAGTTGGAGGAGAATCTTGGCTTAGAAACACCATTACTAGTACCGAATTCGCAGACAGATCATAGGAGGGAACTCTTTAATGTGGTTGATGATCAAATTGTCATCAAGCTGGGTGATATTCAGAATGCGAATATTGACTCGAATTAGGTAATGTTTTCTACTTCAAAACTGGTAGTGGAATTATGTTGCAGAGTGGGTGGTATCTCATCGAATGATAAAGTTCAGTCCAAATCAGTCATAGATGAGATCTTGTTCAAGTATAGGGACAGGTATAAAGCCATCACTGAAGGCCGAAGAATAGTTGACAGTTGCGACTCGTTTGTTTCCAAATCCACGAATGACGCGGATGAGAATGATGATGTTAATTCAAGGGATAACAATCTCATTGATGGGAACTAAGATTGTTTCTTGGAATCTAAGAGGCATGAATGATTATGGAAAACAAATTGCGATGAGAGACATAATGCTGAGCATAAATATGTAGTGTGTTGCATTCAGGAAACTAAGATGTCATATATGTCCCATTGGTGTGTCCGACAACTGTGGTATGACTCAGACTATGGGATGGAATATTTATCGTCTCAAGGGTCGGCAGGGAACAGTGGAGGTCTTGTAACAATCTGGGATAACTCACAGTTGGAGTTGCTGGATAAGAAAACTGGGTTAAGTTCTATCACATGTATTTTCCGGTTTCATAACTTTGGCTTTAAGTTCTTACTGACGAATGCATATTCGCCTTGCGAGCACAATAGAAGAGAGGTATTTTGGAAGGATCTGGTCGAGGTAAGGGAGTGGTCTGCAGAAGCGTGGTATTTCATTGGAGATGTGAATGCAGTTATAAATGACTAGGAGAGAAATAAACCTGGCGGGGAAATGAGAAATATGAAGTTTCTCAATGATTTTATTTCTGAGCAAGAGCTAATTGATCTCCCGTTGCATGGTGGAGCGTATACATGGAGTAATAAGCAAGATGATCCGTTGCTATGTAGGCTGGATAGATGTTTGATCTGCCCTGTGTTTGATGCTAGATTTAACAATGCCACTCAAACAGCATTGATTCGTACAATATCAGATCATAATGCTTTACTTCTGGATTTAATCCCTTCAACAAAAATGCATTCTTGCTTTAAGATAGAGAATTCCTGGTAAGAACATCCAGATTTTCTAAAACTTGTGGGGGTGTGGTGGAACTCAATGGATTTTGTGGGTGCGCCTGGTTATGTTCTTTTTAAGAAGTTACAAAATCTGAAATTTTTCATCAAAAGTTGGAGAAGAATTACTTTTGGGTGTGTGATAAAGGAGGAGGAGGATCTTAAGAAGAAAATAAATGACCTGAATTTGGCGGAGGAGTCTTCAGCTTTAACTTCTACCCAGCTAGGAGAAAGAGCGGAATTGCTGAAGTCTTTGATCAATGTAAAGTGTACGAGAGCTAGAATGGCTTATCAAAGGGCGAAGGTTAAGGGCTTGAAAGATGGAGATCAGAATACTAGTTACTTCCATAAAATTGCAACTGGTAAGAGGAAGAGAAACTGTATAACGAAGATGGAGGTGAATGGGGTGGACGTGTTTAATCATGAAATCATCAAAAGAGAGATACATGAATACTATACAGGTTTGTTCTCTGTTGACTCGAATATAAATCCATCTTTTGATAATATGGAATTTAGGACTATCGACTCAGTGCAGCAGGGTTGGCTTGAAAGGAAGTTTGAAGAGGAAGAGGTTTATAAAGTTGTTAATACGTGTGGTGCAAACAAGGCCCCAGGGCCGGATGGGTTTAATCTGGAGTTCTTCAAAGTGTGTTGGGAAGTTCTCAAAAAAGATGTTTTGGTTGTTGTTAACGAATTTCATGCCATTAGGAATCTAGACAGAAGACTGAATATCTCTTTCTCGAAACTAATACCAAAATAAGAGGATTCTACGACGGTGATGGATTTTCGGCCATTGAGCTTGATTAGTAGTTTTTATAAGATTCTTTGCAAACTACTAGCTGAAAGATTGAAAGTAGTCATGCCAGGGTTAATTTCTAATGCACAAGGAGCCTTCGTGAAAAATAGAAAAATACTAGATGGTATCTTGATTGCTAATGAATTAATTGGAAGTAAGTTGAGGCAGCAAAATCCAGCGGTCATGTGTAAGATTGATATGCAAAAGGCTTTCGATAATGTTAGCTGGCCAACTCTCTTTTCGATTTTGGAAAAGAATGGTTTTGGGATGAAGTGGATGAAGTGGTGTGTGACTGATGCACAATTTTCGATCTTTGTTAATGGAGAGGTAACTCAGCTGATCAAACCATCCAAAGGAATTCGTCAAGGGGATCCATTATCCCCTTTCTCTTCCTTTTGGTAGTGGAGGTTTTATCTTTACTTATCATCAATGCAGTAGCACAAGGTAAACTCATAGGTTTTTGGGTGAAAGAGGGAGGAACAGTTATATCTCATCTACATTTCGCGGATGACACAATTATCTTCTTAGATACAACAACTGTTGAGGTGAGAAGACTTCTGATGATTCTAGTTATGTTTGAGATTTTAACAGGCCTTCGACGAAATCTTGAGAAAAGCACAATGGTGAGCATAGGTACATACCATATGGTGAATGAGTTAGCGTTCGAACTAGGATGAAGAGTGGAGTCCTTACCTATTACATATTTAGGTATGACAATTGGATCAAATAGGAGAAGCGAGATTATCTGGGAAGTCATCATTCAGAGGATGCAGAAAAAGCTTGCTCCGTGGAAAAGAAGGTATTTGAACAAAGCAGGTAGGGTTGTTCTAATTAGAAGCACTCTTGAGAGTTTGACTGTGTACTTTATGTCCTTGCATCACCTTCCGGTATCTGTTAAAAAAAGGTTAAATACGATAATGAGGTGTTTTCTTTGGGGAGAAGATGAGGACAACAAGAAGATGAGTTGGGTCTCCTTTAAACGAATCTGTAAACCAAAGAGGAAAGGTGGATTAGGAATTCGAAATTTGAGGCTGGTGAATAAGTCTTTGCTAGCTAAGTGGCATATTAGATACTGCAAGGAGAAAACGGCGTTATGGAGGAGAATCGTTTGCGAAAAATCTAATGCAGATGAAGATGGTTTACTTCCTTTGCAAGTTAAAGACCCGGTTAGGAGAAGCATGTGGTTTGACATTGTTAGAGAAAATAAAGTTTTTATTGACTCTGTGAACGTGCAGGTGAAGAATGGTTTATTAATCAGGTTTTGGCAGGACTGTTGGCTTAATAAGAAGACACTCAGAGAAAAGTACTCGAGACTATACAAGATTAGTACACAGAAAATGGCTTCGGTGGGTGAAATATATGAAAATGGATGGATCTTTATATTCAATAGGACTCTGAATCCGACAGAAAGTATCGATCTTCTTGATCAGTTGAAGTATGATTTAAGGCTAACTACACCAACGCTGGAAGGAGAAGATTGCTTAGGTGAAGTATCCGCAAAATCAATCCACAGAAGTGTAACTGATGTAGACCCGAACTGGGATGGTCATCATATTTTGGCAAGTAACCATGTGTCGCCTAAAGTTCTGTTTTTATGTTGGGCTTCGCTTCATAATTCAATTGGGAAAATTAGGGGGAGACCCAAAAAAAAAAAAAAATTTCATTGTCAGGCCCAAAATTAATTTTGGATACCGTGACACCCATAAATATTTCTGTGACACCCATAATTATCCAAAATTATTAAAACTTGTCCGCATGACGGTTTATGCATCCGCATGACGTGTTATGCATACTATTTTTCAGGGATAACTCGTTATGCATCCTAATTTTTCAGGGGTATAATTGGCAACGCAACTTGGATATAACACATCTAAAAATCCGCGCCATGGAATTTTACAAATTTTATATCGTTGAAAATCTTTTAAAGAGAGCTACGCAACGAGTACAAACAACAATATCAAATTTTTGTTTTTCACGAAAAAATCGGAATTGATCATCATTTTAGGGGAAATTTTCGAAAACTGACTGCATATTCATTATGCAGCCTCCAAAAAAGATGCATAACGAATTATGCAACCATTTTTCGACTGCAAAACAAGTTATGCATCTATAACAAGTTATGTAGCCATTGTTTTGGTTGATTTTAGTACGTACATAAAAAATTGATGCATAATCCATTATGCAACCATATTTTCGAATGCATAACAAGTTAGGCATCAATTTTCTCGATGCATAAAAGATTTTGCAACAATTTTCTCGATGCATAATGCATTATGCAGCCGTATTTTCGGATATTATTGTAGGCGCATGACAAGTTATGCAACCTTATTTTTTGTTGGTTTCAATACTAAGAAAAAAGGAGCTGCATAATGTGTTATGCAACCATCTTCTGGACTGCATAATAAGTTATGCAAAAAAAAAAAAAAAACTGCAGAACGTGTTATGCAACCAATTTCGAGAATGCATAACAAGTTATGCAACAAATTTGTAGATGCATAACAATTTATGCATCCATTTTTACGATTGCATAACATGTTATGCAGACATTTTCTCGACTGCATGACATGCTATGCAGTCATAACAACATCATCATCTTCTTTCATGTTTCAATAACTCCCATACAAACCAAACAACATAAACAACTTTCCCGTTTCTCAACAACCAACAACATTTTCACCTTCTTGTAGGTTGAATTCTATACAAAACTTAATTTGAATTCGAGTACAAAAATCCCAGAATTTAGTTGATGACAAACTCCATACATTTTCTTCTTCGACTGATTGCAGTCAGCCAATTCACCCACTTGCAACCATCTCCAATCCATGTCAATTAGCCATCTAGTAAAAACCAAAGCAAATATCTTACATATAAAAGTAAAAAATCAAAGCATAAGGGTCACTGACATAGAAATGGGATAAAGAAAAGCATACCTTGATGCACTTATGTTAACGGGAATAAAATGAATAGGTAGTGTAAACACGGCCACGAAGCCTATCCCGAGATTTCGGCTAAACAGAGCTGCGCCATAGATAGAGAATAAATACAGTTTTGCAGCAGAAGCCTGTCGTGGAGATTTTCCAGTGCACCAGTTCACAGAAGCCTGCCAATAAGAAGCTTATAATTATAAAACAAATTGTGCAGATTGATCTTTTAAACCTACTAGAATTTAGAGAGAATAAAAGTCTTTAACTCCTAAAGATTCTTTGCAAATAAGAGCCTTCAATCATCAAAGTCGATAACTCTCTTAATAGCTAGCCTTTAACTGATAGTTTTACAAAAGAAGCCAGTAAGTGCCAAGTTTATGACCAACACTCAAGTCTTTAATCACCATTTTCCCACATCCACTTCAAAGTAGCTCCTGAGATTTACACAATAAGCAATTATGAATTAATGCGAAAAATCAAAATTACCAGATGCAAGCTAATGTTTCAGAATCTCGTGAGCAAATTTAAGTGAACAACTAGTTAGTGTTGACAAGGACAAACTGATTGCTTCCTAGCACACGAGGTTAAGATATTACTCTCAATCAAGTTCTCAACTGAAGTCAAATAAAGGTCCGTAACTGATCGTTGTAACTATTGCCTAGTAGAATTCTGAAATCAACTTCCAAAATTTGACCACTACCACTAAAATATAAGCTACGTCAATTACGATAAATACCAAATCCCTTCATCAACAGAATCCATCAAATCCTCAAAATGACTACAGTAGCAAAGGAACTAATTAACCACATTATATATAGAGATAAAAATACAATCCGACTAATAAATGTAGATAGCTGAAAATGAGTAAGATAAAAATACCTAGATCAATCAGAAAAGAAAAATCTAATAATCAGAAGAACTAACAGAGACAGATAACCAAATTTCAGAACTCAGGAAATCAAATCAAATTGGCTCTCGTTCGAGATTTCAGAGGTACAACGTTAAAATGAATATTGTGGCTTGTTTCGCAATCAAACAAAAAGTCAGTTGATGATACCAGTCATAATTGTTATAAAACCATGAGTAAACCGTTGTTGATAACCAAATACAAAATAGCTATAGGATTACTTAACAAAAACAGGTCACTAAAAACTGCAAAATTTAACAAGTAACTCGTAACTATCAATAAAAGAAGAGCAATAGTTTGAAGTTTCAAGAACTCGCCAGAATCAACTGCTGCAGGATGACATTGGAACAAACAACCCTCACTTAAAACTTCCTCCTCCTCTTGTTTCCTGAAGAATCACTAAAGAAAACAAACTTCCATCAATCCAATCTGAATCCAACAAAAATCATAGAAAAAGGTACCCGCGTCTCCAACTATCCGAAAAAATAGAACCATAAAATCTCCGAATTAAATCCAAATCTAAACAATCGCTTCAAATCTGAAACCAGATCTAAATTCGAAAGGAAAAAAAAGACAAAGAACAAACATTAAACTCACCACTAAAATTTCAAAGCTCCTACCAAATCAATTTAGCCCACCTCTTCGATCAATTTAGTCCACCATGGTTTCAAAAAAAAAAAAAATTTAGTCCACCAAGTCTATTAATAGACCAAGCGCCCAGCTGTACAAGCCCAGCGTCCTAAATGTGTAACCAAACTAGTCATTAAAGGCCTAAAATAGGAAAGATTTTGTTGCCTAGGTGCTAAATCGCCTAAAAAAAAATTTTGCGGCCTACGGCCACATCAAACTCATTGTTCGGCAAAAAAATTAGCCCCCCCTTTCCAAATCTCTGCCTCTGCCACTGCATTGAATACACATACGAAGTACATGCTTAAAACCAGAGTTAACTCCTAAGTTCCAAATCTAAAATAACCAGATTACAAGTTCTTATCTTATTTGATTAATACTATATCCGAAAAACCTGAATTTGTTGTTTAAAGTGATCAAAATTAAAAGTTGTTCACTTACTTCCACCTTTTTACTACTTAAAATTGATTTATTTAGTAGTATAATTAACAGTCTATTTGGGATGCCTTGAGCTAAGTTTTCTCCAACATCTCAATTTCTACATACTCCCCAATTCTCAAGTTGTTTGCAATGACTTGGCTTTTCTCCACCATATCAATTTTTAGTCCCACAAAAATATGAATCGCTATATATAAACATCATACATATCATCTTAATCAACCACCGTATGAATTCTAGTTATAAACATCATCTCAAAGCTTATCTCTTGGAGATCTTCTTAATTTTATTGATTTTGCAATTTGGCAGGAGCTTCTAGCAAATTTAAAACGGGCTTTCGAAGTTAGACTTGCAAATTCAGTCGAAGCCCATATAGTAAAGGTCGCGTTAGTTGACCCAAGTACTTTAATTAACAACCATCAGGCCATCACTATCTCCTATTTTGCGATTACCACCACCATCACAACCGAAATCACCCCTCACATTTTAATCGGTACAGAATGATCTTAATTATTTAAAATTAGGGGTTAGCCCAGTTAGCCAGTAGCCTGACTCTCAAGTAGGAGGTTAGTTTACGGAAAATGGGTCATTTGTCCAAATATTTTTAAAACATGGTTCTAATGGACGAGTAAAAAAAATTATGGGTGAAATGTGTTGCGCTAAAACCCTGCGGAAGCGATTTGCACAGCTACAAACGGTACTCCAAATATTGCCAAGAACACAAACTAAAGAAGAAATGAGACGAGAAATTAACGAGGTTGAATCCTCGGGAAAAATAAGAGATTTATATATTATCGTTTAGGAGAAAACATATAAACCCTAAGAGAGAAATAAGAAATTTTTGGTGTGTTTTCTCTACTTCTCTCTATGGCTATTTATACACATCAATAGCACTGGACACATTCCTTGACAAGGATTACTTTCCTACAAGTATATGGTTTCCTAACTTAGCTCTAAGAGACAAACCTCTTAAGCTGCTATACTTAGGACACAAGTACTTGGTTTCCTTAACCAACTAGATTTCCTAATCTAGTCCTTGACCGACATACCAAAAATTCTCCACCTCGGATCATGCATTCATGCATGAGACGATCAATAGATAAAATCACCTCCATCTTCCAACGTCGATTGAACCATCACTGGCTGCCTACATATCCTCAATAGGAATCAAACCCGACCGTAGTTCTCTCAAATGGCCTTGCTAGAAGACCTCCACCAAGTTCCTAAGAACCTCTACCCCAGAAAGGGCCTTTCACCAAACTGGAAGGATGTGGATTAATTTCGAACAATGTCGAAATTTGATCCCAGATACTACTTTTGTCAACATATCAGCTGGATTGTCTTTGGTATCGATCTTCACAAGTAGAATGTCTTCTTCTTCCAGAATTTCTCTAACAAAGTGAATTCCTATGTCTATATGTTTAGTTCTAGCATGATGCACTTGATTCTTAGCCAAATAAATTGCACTTAGACTATCATAATGCACATGCATTTGGTCTTGCACAACTCCTAAGTCATCTAGTAAACCTTGTAACCATATAGCCTCCTTAAATGCCTCAGTCACTGCCATATACTCCGCCTCCGTAGTTGAAAGCGCCACAGTGGACTACAAAATTGATCTCCAACTAACCGGTGCTCCAGCCAAGGTAAATACATACCCTGTAGTTGAACGCCTCTTGTCCAAATCACCAGCATAGTCAGAATCCACATAACTAACACACAGCTGATTGTTCCTATCTTCCTTCATGAACTTCAAGACAACATCAACAGTACCATAAAGATACCTCAAAATCCATTTCAAAGCTTGCCAATGTCCTTTACCAGGATTATGCATATAACGGCTGATCATACTTACTGCATGTGAAATATTCGGCCTTGTACATACCATCATATACATCAAGCTACCAACAGCCTCAGCATATGGGACTTAGGCCATATACTTTCGCTCTACTTCAGTAGTGGGAGACATACGAGCATTCAACTTAAAATGAGCACCAAGGGGCTTACAGATTTAGTTCCTTCGTAGACACCAAACTTATGTAACACTTTCTTCAAATATGCCTTCTGTGACAAACAAACCTTACCCTTCTCTCTGTCACGTTGAATATCCATACCAAGAATCTTTTTAGCCTCTCCCAGATCTTTCATCTCAAACTCAGATGACAACTTGCACTTCAAATTATCGATCTCTTTCTTGTTATTCGATGCATTTAGCATATCATCGACATACAAGAGCAAATATATGAAAAACCCATCACGTAGCTTCTTAAAGTATACATAATGGTCATAGTGACTTCTTGTGTATGTTTGGATTATCATAAACTGATCAAATCGCTTGTACCATTGTCTTGGAGACTGCTTCAGACCATATAACAATTTTTTCAGCTTGCATACACAATCTTCTTTTCCAGCAACTTTGAACCCACTCAGCTGAGTCATATAGATGTCCTCTTCTAGATCACCATGTAAGAACGCCGTCTTGACATCTAGCTGAACTAGATATAAATCATATTGTTCTACCAAGGCCAACAAAATTCAGATTGATGAGTGTTTCACAACTGGAGAGAACAACTCATTATAGTCAATCCCTTCTCTTTGGGCATAACCTTTCGCAACTAACCTTGCCTTGTAGCGTACTTGATTCACCTGAGATCATTCTTTCTTAGCATATACCTATTTGCACAAAATGGCCTTCTTACCGTTTGGAAGCTTCATAAGAACCCATGTGCCATTCTTGTAAAGAGACTCCATCTCATCCTGCATAGTAGCTTCCCATTCTTGACGCTCTACACTATGTATAGCTTCAAAATAGGTATTAGGAATGCCTTCTTCAATAATTGTTAATGCATAAGCTATAAAATCATCTATCTAACCAGGTTTCCTGATTAATATTCTCGGTTTGCTGGTTGCTATGGTCTCAGTAACCGTATCTTTTGTATCTTCCACTTCTTTACATTCCTCTTCATTAACATCGTCACTATCATTTGGAACTTCAGTATTTTCCTCCCTTGTAGACGCCAGGCCTTCGGAAGTAGTCGTAACAGATACAGACTTAGTTGTAATTAGTGGAGTTGCATCAATCTCCACCTGCTAAAAAGGCTCACTAGTACTGGTGCTTCTGTCCTCCACCTGCCGAGAACCCCAAGACTTTACCATAGACATCTCATCAAATGTGACATCTCTACTCATGACTATCTTCTTCTCAACTAGATTCCAAATCTTGAACCATTTTACTCCACTCTTCATATATACCCACAAAGATTCCTTTCATAACACGGTTATCAAGCTTGTTTTCACTAGTATGATACCACGCAGGACAACCAAATATATGAATTGAGTCATAATCATAAGCTGGTTTACCAAACCACTTCTCCACATGAGTTTTACCTTCTAATGCAGCTGATGGCAACCTATTAATGAGGAAGCACGCATATGTAACTGCATCAGCCCAAAATGCCTTACCTAATCCAGCATTAGATAACATAAATCGTACCTTCTCCAGCAATGTACGATTCATGCGTTTAGCTACCCCATTTTGTTGCGGTATCTTCTTAACTGTGAAGTGCCTCTTTATCCCCTCATCCTGACATACTTACAAGAACGGATCACTCTTGTACTCTCCACCATTGTCTGAACATAGTACTTTGATCTTTCTGCCATTTTGAGTCTCAGTTTCCTTTTTCCACCTCACAAAGACTTCTAGGACTTCATCCTTATGCCCCATGGTGTACACCCATACACGCCTAGAATAGTCATCAATGAATGACACAAACCAATGTTTCCCTCCCAATCATGCATTCTTGGAAGGACCCCAAACATCTGAGTGAACATAGTCAAGAACTCCACTAGTATTGTAGATAGCTGTGCCAAAGCTTGTTCTTGTTTTCTTTCCCTTAACACAATGCTAAATTGCAAGAGATAGCACCTTTCAACAAGTGTTGTTGAATCAACCTATGCAATGAATTCTCACCTGTATGTGCAAGTCTCATGTGCCATAACTTCGTCTTCTCGGTAGATGCACTCTCAATGTGTTAAGAAATAGACACATCCCCTGTTGTTGTACTCCCAATCAAGTAATACAAGTTATGATGATGTGTGCCCTTCATGATTAACATAGATCCATAGATTACCTTTTAAACACCATTTTCAGCGACTAACTTGTAGCCCTTATCTTCCAAAGTTTCAAGCAAAATCAAATTATTCTTTATGGAAGGTACAAATCTTACCTCCTTCAGGTCTCTAACCATACCATCATGCATCTTGATACGAACACTACCAATCCCAATCACCCTGCAGGTATGATTCTTTCCCATACGTACTTCTCCATCAAGCTCTTGAAAACTTGGGAACCATTCACGATATGGATATATATGATACGTTGTTCCAGTATCTAATACCCATGTACCATCTGTAATAGTACAAGCTGATGGTGTCATAGTTAGCGAGAAATCAGAAGCATCATTTGATTCTCCATTACCTTTAGAAATGTTCACCTCGGTATTACTATTATCTCCTTATCTTACCTTACGCTTGGTATAATCCTTAGCCCAATGACCAAAGTCCTAGCACCAAGCACACTCATTTTTCTGCAGTCGCGTCCTACTCTTAGAACGTCCTCTACCTTTACCATAACCACCATTCTTCCTTCTCTTGTCTGTTGAACGACGTCTTGCAATAAGCAAGTCACTATTAGCTTCACTTGACAGGTATTCATGGTCAATCTTCCTGAACTCCTTACTACGCAATGCTGTAGTATCCTCGGCGTATGTCATCTTATCCTTTTCGTGCATTAAAGCCTTAATCACTGGTTCATACCTTTCAGGAAGAGAGTTTATCAGACACAAATCTTGTTCCTCGTCATTGATCTTCTCATCATAGTTAACTAGCTCAGCAAGAAGTTTATTATATGAATCTAGGTGCTCAGTTAGAGAGGCACCCTTCTTCATGTTATAGCGATACAAATTTCTCTTAAGGTGTATCCTATTAGCCACGTTCTTCACAAGATACTCCTTCTCTAGCTTTTCCCAGAGATCCTTAGCAGAAGTCTCGTGCTGATAATTTACTCTTACTACTGTGCTAAACACTCTCGAATCGAACCAAGACATAATTTATCCATCTCATTCCACTGCTTTTCAGGCATCTCCATTGGCTGACCTTCTAGAGCTTCTTCTAGGTCAAGATGAACAAGAGCATCCATTACGTCTGTTCTCCATAAACCAAAGTTATTGGTTCCGGTGAACTTTTCAACCTTCAGTTTTGATCTATGAGAATGCAGTATTTCTTCTTTTGTTTTTTTATATTTACTTGTGTACTCCGAATGTTCCCCTGGCGGATCTTTCGGATCAACTGGTTTTTCCTCGTCAACTATTATTCACAAACAACCAAATATAGATTAAAAAACAACAACTTAACTTTGAGATTAGAATTACCTCAAACAACTTCAGAAAAAATACCCTGGCTTCAATATTATGAATACCCAAAATTCCAAGAACCTAACCCGATCTCTGATACCAATTGTTGCATTAAAACCCTGCGGAAGCGATTTGTACAGCTACAAATGGTACTCCAAATATTGCCAAGAGCACAAACTAAAGAAGAAAAGAGACGAGAAATTAACGAGGTTGAATCCTAGGGAAAAATAAGAGATTTATATATTATCATTTAGGAGAAAACATATAAACCCTAAGAGAGAAAGAAGAAATATTTGGTGAGTTTTCTCTAGTTCTCTCTATGGCTATTCATACACATCGATAGGACTGGACACATTCCTTAACAAGGATTACTTTCCTACAAGTATAGGGTTTCCTAACTTAGCTCTAAGAGACAAGCCTCTTAAGCTGCTATACTTAGGATACAAGTACTTGGTTTCCTTAACCAACTAGATTTCCTAATATAGTCCTTGACCGACCTACCAACAAAATGGACAAATTTTTTTAGCAAGGATGAAACTGGATTCATCCTGGCTTAAACTTAAAAAATAGCGAGGATGAAACTGGATGCATCCTGATATAAATTAAAAATAAGAAAAAATATTTGAAAATGGGTAGGATGAAACCGGTTTTATCCTGACTATTTTATACTTTTTCCATTAAACAGTATCAAAATATATATATCTTTTTCACCCAGGAATTGTTAATTTTGGTGTTTTTAACCAATTTTGTGTCTAGTTTAAGTTCTTAATGTAATGTATCTTCTTTCCTATTAAAAAAAAGAATTAAAATTAGCTATTTACTCCCTATGGTTGATGTTGTATTACCGTGATCTTAGGATCATAACACTTACTCTAATGATTAACCCGAGGATGCAGAGTCTAAAGATGATTGGCACGCTATTATGCACATCCAGAAGCAACTAATTAGCTGCCAAACACATTCGGCTATTACCATTCAACATTTGATTTGAACTCACAGCTCCTAATTTGACTGAGTGACCCTGTTAAAATCTCCAAAAATAGAAAATAAAATATAATATTTTAATAAGGATTATATAAGGACAATTATCTAAAATAAAGTGTGTAATGGCAAGATTACTTGCACAGGTTTTAGACGAAAAATAGATACGGAAACACTATGCTTGGACGATGAATCTTATTGCTTGCATGAAGATGAACAATTAGCTAGATCTTTACAATAAAGTATGGAGTTAGGGTCTTATTCTCATGATAATGGAACCCAAGAGATAATACAACTTCTAGATAAAAAACCACTGGAAGTATACAGAAGGTTGTCTTATATATCTTAACATTAAGTTGTCTTTTCCTGCAACTCAATTCCTATATATCAGATCAAGTTTCTCTAGAAATTTCTTGGCCAAATTATTGTTAAAGCGGCCTAAGTTTGATGTCACATACAAATACTTGTATATGTTTTACTGATTGAGTAATTGATCTCTCTGTTTAGCGGTTGTGTGAGATGCAGTAAAGTGTTGATGAAGAATTATGTGGAGTGCAGCCAGGGAACCTGGCATGCTGAATGTTTTCTATGCTCTACGTGCAATGGATGAATTAAGAATATCTTGGTATGATTACAGAAACAATTTTTATCTAGTGTTAAGTCGATTTTCTTACCCTACTGTGGGACTACTATGCTTACTCTCCAGGGCGGTTTTACTCGTTTGGGGTGTCCTAGGTGAACTTGAAATTTGAGGTGTTTTATGGATTACCAAAAAATAGTGAGAGTTAAAATTTTAGATTATAAGAAGATATATTTTGTAAATTTAACGAGATAATTTGAATCAGGCTCTCCTAATATACCAGGCTCTCTAAGGAAGTCTTTTTCGTAACAAAAATAGGGGAAGGTAAACCAATCTCCCGTAGACAGTCTCAACTCAAGGGGGTAGTTTAGGAAATTAAAAGCTTGCACGTGGACTTATAATAAGATTACTGGATGAAATTATTTTTCTGGTCCCACTACAATTAGGACTGCGTTAGAAAATAGTTTCTATGGAAGGAATAAACCTTATCTAGCATTCATTTCTCTCTGATATCTTCCTTCCTTTCACATCATCTCAGTTTTACATTCATCATTATCTTTCTTTGTCTTTTTAAAGGTAAAAAGAAGATCTGAAAGTGAAGAAGAAAGAGTTGCTAAGGAAACGAAACCAAATCTCAGAATCTCTTTAAAATGTTTCATTTAAAAGTCAAAATCGAACTCCAAATTCATTCAATCAGATTACTTAAATCTGATTTCTTCAACTGAATTTCAGTAAAACCTAATTATTTCTTCAACCAAATCGAACCAGTTTTCAGTAAAACCCTAATTTGTTTATCAGCTTTCTAATACAATGTTTTGGTTTCAAGATTCACCATGAACATGTATAGTTAGGATTTTAAAACCCTTGTTTCTTCTCTTAGTCGCTCTTGCTCTTTTTGTTCTTCTGCAAAAATTAAATTTCTTGTCTTATTCCTTATCAACAGGCTGGTTGATATAGTATCCCTGCAGAGAGATGATGCTGAACTTGATGTGGTTAACGATGGTATAATTGTATTTGGTATTGTTTAATCGATGATTTCGTGTTTGGTTTACAGATCTTCTCGAGAGAGTGTTACTAAGATTAATCGATTATTTATGTGCCCGTCTAGATAAAATTTATTTTATTTGTGAACTTTAGCTTATAACTTCTAGAGAGATATGATTTTACAGTGAATCTTGTTACTGAGATTATTTTTAGATTTTATTTGGATTGTATAGATGTATGAATCACGATCGCAATACCTAAAGTTGATTGAATGTTCGATTTGTTATAAGAACCAAGTTTTATTGATTTTGTTTGATTGATATTAATTTTAATAAATATAAAGAGTTTTGATTGATAAATTTGTGAGCAGAAGAAGTTATAAGTTATCAACTTGTTTGTTGATCTAACAATTGTGTTCAGTAATTTCTCTCCATGAGATGGATGTGTAACATGATTATAATTGGATAGAAAGTGAACTTATGCCCAATTAGTTTCTATATCTCTTTATAAACATGTTTGCTGATAGTATATATTAATTCAGATAGTCTTTAATTTTTAAATCTGTAATTATTCTGTGTGTAGGAGGTGATTTACTCATTTACAACTTGATTTGTTAATGAAGGTTGGTGTATTTGTTTCTGTAATCCCAGACATACATGTTTAAGTATGGTCCCGTTCAATGTCAAGGGAAGCACCATTAACTCAAGATTAAGGACAGCAACACCCTCCTCTTCGATGAGAAGCAAGTTGCAATCTTTGGTTGCTGGAATCCTGAGGAAATCTCCATGGGATGAGACTGGAACTGGATACATTGTACAATGACTGGTTATACTAGTTGTCTCTGTCAATTGTTGAATGAAATTAATTTTAATAGTTGTGGATTTGTATCTTATGTTTACTCAATCATGTGTTTCAGCAACTCAGAAGACCGTGACACTAGAGAGGTGGAAGGGATGCTTGATTCAATATCATTCCTAGAAGCACTAGTGCAGGTACTTTATTTTTAACGTAAGGCAGTTTCTTGACATGTATAAAGTACTGGCTGATGTCCCGGTTTTGCAGAATGGGTTCAATTCGATTTAAAAGCCTAGGTTCCTTTTATTTCAAAGCATTTTACAGTATGGGATACTTTCATCTTGTAGATAGGTTCAGAATTCCCTTCCAAGGGTCTAGAATCATCAGAGCGCCTTGATATGTGTATGTGCATTCTATCTGTATAACTCCAAAATGTGTTATATGGATTCTTTGGTGTCATCATGAGTTGTTGAAGAACACTTTTATATTTTGTACCTTTATTGCATAGATGGAGAGGCTGAAACTGATGAGGTTTATGCACAGATGACTTCTCAACCTGTAAATAAAGTATGGTAAAAGATTCACATTGATATTTATTCTGGTATTACCTTTTACAGAATTGTTCCCTTTTATGTAAAATATTAAGTCCAATACATCTGAAACCTCTCCTAGTGCGTGCAGTTTCTTATTTTTATGTTCACATCTTAGTTAAATTATCAAAATTACACACACTTGTTATTCTTACAAATTCTAGTGCATCATAAGGATCACGATTGACAGGACTTTTCGATGCACCCTAGCTCAAGAGTTAGTAGCTAGATACTTGCTCGATGTAGCGTGGACATTCAGGCGTATCTATCTTGGTATGTAAAAGCTAACTTTTTTTGTTCCACATCTGTGTCTTGAAGCTCTCGCTTACATGAACATCCTTTTTATTTTCCAGGCCAACCACGAAGAGGTGTGGGATCACTATACACAAAGAACTTACTTGACAGGTAGAATTTTTGATTGTCATTTCTTCTTTAAGTCTTAAATGTTGTCTTGTTAACCTGGTTATAATATCTTGTGTTTGTTAAGTACGTTTGTGTCTTGCAGTTTTTGTCTGCTTTTTGAGATATTTTGTCCATCACTTGAACTTGAGATATTTTGTGTTTTCATTGTAATTGTAGTGTTAGTCATTGTGTTTTTATTTCAATGGGTAAGTAGTATCAATCTGTACTCCTTTCGATGGCAAATATTTATGTTTCCCTGCATTTGTATGCTAAAACTGCGTTAAAAGTTTAATACTAAATAATCCTAGATGATCGTAACAAACGTTCGTCTTCCATTGCAACTGTAAAGTTATATAACTTCATGACAACTTGAAATACATCTACAATTGTATGCATTTTTCTATAGTATCTTTGAATAGTCCATTCTTATAATGTTGAGAATAAATTTTTAACTAATGCCCAAGCTTATTTTTGCTACAGGTATGTTGTGCGGCTCAGTTCATCATCAGATAATTCATCATTTTGTTAGGTTGCACTTTTTTTAAAGAAAACCTAGAACTGGTATTAGTGTTAGTTCAGGTTTTGTTTACAATTTTTGGGTTACTCTGAACCCACGTGTCAACTGAAATCAATTATGATCAGTGTGTTGTACATATATATAATTGGGGAATGTTTCAATTTAAGAATTCATGTTGCATTTGAATGAATTTCAATAAATTTAACTTTCTTGTGCTTTGATATAATATTTGATTCTAGTTTAACATTCAGCTGAATTAGTTTTGTATTCAGCTGAAACAATATCATTTTTTTTTATAAAATATGATCCAGAAAAATAGCTGCTCCTATCAGTATTACTAGTTAGACTCTTGAAGGTAGTCGTAATATGAAAAATTAAAAGAATCTCAGACACAGTCGTTTTGAGAAATAAGACTCAAATGTTAGGGCTCCCAAAAGAAGTCGTTTTTAGAGGTTTTAATTGTTTCTTTGGCAGACTTTTTTATTTCATTTTCCACTAGTGACTATTAGCTATCACAGTGGGACTCCAACATGCGATGTTTGTAGCAAGAGAGTAAGTCTCTTTTATCTCGTTAGTGTTTTCGAAGTTGGTAGTACATTAAATAAAAACATAAAGCTAAAAAAATCAGTATATTGTAAAGTTTTTTATTTCAAAGTTGAGCGGGGAAGTTGCGAAGGGTAGAAAGAGCTGTTGAAGAATGTCTTGGCGATTGCATGCCAGGGATGACCATTAGGTTGTTCGGTTAATTGGAAAGAGAAGAATTGAAAAGACAAGTTCTTTGATTGGAAGAAATCCAAGTTCAGAATCAAAACAAGCAAAAAACTAAGCATTCACTCCCATAATTGGATTTTGCTTTCTTTTGCTGCAATTCACTCGAACGGTTGAAGGGAGATAGTGCATCAGGCTTTTCTTAAGAGCCAATTAACTTGATCCACTTCTACAGGGATCCTAGAAGAGGGAACTTAGGAGAGTCGTCGACTACAACTACTTTCCATCTATGTTCCATACTAGACCTGACCAACTTCACATCCTACCTCATGTACGTTCTTGACAAGCTCAGTCGTAGTTTATTCCTCGTCGCAAAAAGACAAGATGAGGCTTAGCTTCAGCCCGCGTCGCCAAAATAAAATCTCACCCTTAGATTTATCCCTCATTGCTAGAAGAATAATTTCACCCTTATGGGTCCAACTCAAATGCACGAGAGAGATTTAACCCTTGGTATGCAAGGTAGTCATAGCCTGGATTGCTATCATACGTCCCTGCGAGACACACTAGTTTTAATGCCATGATTTCTATGGGCACCGACGCGGTCATCCTACAGGAGCTTCCCGAGAGGTAATCCAACTTTAGTTACTCCCTCCTGAGCACGCTTATCTAAATAATTATTGAAATCCTTTATGAATATTATGAACCTGATTGGAAATCCTTTTAGATGAATCCTCTAAGGGATGGAGTGATTCAGTCCTCTACTAGATAAAGGATTACAAACATATTAATCCAATGCTATCGTACCGCGTCTATTATAAGATTTAACCATAATTATAAGTATTGATGTTATAAGAGTGGATTATATATAGTCTGAAAACAGTTTTCGTTAATCTTTTGACGAAAGGATTGATAAGAATGTGTTAATACATCTTATAGGATAAGGTTGATGCCAATTGAGATTGAGTTATCTATGATGGATACCAACCTATAAATAGGTTCAAATGGAATATACGAAGTCATGGATGGTATGGAGATGCGACAATCATGATTTTTAAGAATTCTTCTGCCGGCATGACATCCTAATGCGAGTAAAGGTTTATTATTTTTCTTAAAAAAATTTAAAATCTTAATGATGTTTGTATCTCTATTTAGTGTGGGGTAATTTCAAGAGTACTCTTGATAAACTCACCTATATGAATGTCAAAGTGTGGCCGCTTTTTATGAGAATATGGGCAGTTGTCTAGATTATTCATTAAACTAGGATACAAGCACATGGCCGTAATGTGCTGGATTTAGACTTAAAACTAGTATACTCGTGTGTGTTAAGTAATCTTCGTATCTCCTAGAGTTCAAGGCTTATGTTCACTCTACGGTCGATTTTACGATAGCCTACTAACATTAAGTAAAGGTTCAAGTCGCTGGGCAGCTTTTCTTATGCATAACAGTACTATACAGTTCTTTCTCAATGTTTTGAAAAATATAAGTGGGGGATTGTTGGTAATATATGTTTTAAAAACATTATTGATTTCTAATAAATTAGTGTCTCATTTAAATGATTTTAATATGAATGTTATTATCTCGCTTAAAGAATAAATTTATTTTGAGTTAATGTTGAGTTAATAAATTAGTGTCTCATTTTTTTTTCTTTTCCTAGTGATGTTAATTAATATCTTAATAGTGTCTTTCATTTAATCCCATATTTATTCTTGGCTATGAAAATAAAATCAAAATTTTGAAGATTAAGAATTAGAAGAGTTGTTAAAACCTTTTTCGTTGTGTGAGAATTTTCTCATATATCTCTTCTATTTTTGAATAAAATGAATTTTTGGAAGAAAGAAAAATAAGTGTGTGATCATCCTTAATTTTTATAAGAGAATTTCTAAGCAAGAATGAAGTATAGAAGTTTCACATCCTCTCATCGTGCATGAGTGATTGTGTACGACATTAAACTCGAAAGTTTTATCTTGGGGACGTCACGATATTAAAGAACTGCTTGCATAATCTTGGGCAGAGCCGTGAAACGTCTTAAAGAAATCGATCTAGTCCACGACTCTGCCATCACATTTGTTATTTTGTGTTTGATTTTATTTTTTTGTGCATGAATAATTCAGCAATTGTTCCAACATAAACAAAATTTGATTCTTTACTCATTTAACTGTTTCAATTTCTTTTCAGGTTTTATGCACTCTTTGGTCCTGCATTTTAAAGATCTCTCTCCTTCTCTGCCAAACTTTCAGTGCTTGTGGTTGAACACTAATAGTCTACAAGGTCTCTACTGAGTTTCTTCAATTACTGATCTTAATATTCCTTCAAAATGCAATTATTTTTTAACTGAAATTAAGTTTTTCATTCTGCATACATGTTAAGTATTTTTAAGAAAGTTAATGAAAATGTAACACTAGTGGCTAAAAGGGGCTTTGTTTGATTGTTGATTTACTCTTATTTTGTTGGAGATTCTGCTTTTAAGAGAGGGGTGAGCTTCTCTGGGATAAAATCACTTAGTTCGTTATGTATATCACGAAGAGTGAGATCTAATCTACTAATGGGCTAACTAGGAGATACAAAAAAAATAGATACATTCTGTTTAGCTTTGAAACACAGTACAAAACAGAGGAAATAGAGAAGATTTAGGACAGTTTTATATCGTAAACCGTCACAATAGGGAGTTTACGACAGTTTCTTTTGGATAATCCGTCAGCTAATAATTTGTTTTCTTGCAGAAGTAAATATGTTGCCGCTCAACAATTCAGTCCATATATTTTTTCTTCACCAACAATATCAGAAGTTTCACTCTCTTATGAAACTTATGAATTAGAAGGACGCACAACAAAAATATTAATCGATCCCCTGCGTGTAGAGAATCCAGGTTTAGTATATCCACCACCAGTACCTTATTACAAAGAACGGTTAGCTCAAATCATCAATGGGTGGAAGAAGAAGATACACGATAACGAAAAGTGGGAAAAAATTCTTCTAACGGGGTTTAAAAGATTTGTGGTAGAGAACAGTTAGTAGCACCATTCTAATCCTCAATGCAAAGAAGGTCAAAGAAGTGTTGGAATATAATCCAAACACGTCTTAAGGTAAATTTTAAACGTATTTGATTTGGTAAATGCGAACGTGTTAATGTAATCCTAGTAATTAGGAATTGTTAAATGTGTTTTAAAAATGGGAGTTAATTCCTAAAATTTAGGAGTTTAATGTTAGTGGGTCAAGTCATGGTTAGTGTTTCTGCGATTTGTAACGCCAATTTAAGGCAATCTTTATCAATCGGAAAGTATGTCGGAGTGTTAACGATGTATTCATATATCTCTCCATATGTTATGTTCTTCAAAAATTCTACATTTGGCATCAATATCCAGGTGATCCTCGGGTAAAAAGGTTTTTGTTTGTTTTTCTGAGTGAAGAAAAAAATGATTTTGAAAATTTTATTTTAAAGAAGTTTTTTATTTGTTTGATGAAGAGGAAAAATGATATTTGTTTATTTGGAAATCACGGGTTTCCATTAAAAAAATAATTTTGTGGTTAGAAAACATGTTTTTCTACCTGTGATGAAAAAAAAGAGTTAGCAACAAGGGTTTTAAGTATGACAAAATAGTGTGACGAAGAAAACATCATGTGAATTAGGTCTATGGAAAACATGGGTTTCTATTGAAGAAAAAAAATCTTTTTTAGAAAGAAATTATTTTTTGATAAAGAATATTTATTTACAGTTTTTGTTGATAAGAGGAAATTGTTATGAAAATATTTTTGGTGAACTTTTTGTTCAAAATATGTAGAGGATTCTAAAATTTTGTTCAAAAATGTTATGTTAGTAAAGTTATGCAAGATGTTGATTGGCTAACAATGTTCAAGATAATGATCAGATGAAGATTATCATTATGATGAAGACCGTGATGACGATAATTGTTGTTACGATCATGATGGCCGTGATAAAGATCGGTGATCGTTGATGATGATGCTGATGATGATGGTGGTGACAAACAATTGTTGCTGAAATTTATGATGATAATGTGTGATGATGATGATGATAATGGTGGCGTGAACATATCAAAGATGTTGCTGATTTATGATGATGGATGATGCAATGATGAAGACAATGATGAATTAATCGTGTTTGAATTAAGGGAAGGTAATGTTTGGATTAGTGTTTCTGTGATTTGTAAAGCATATTTAAGGCAAGTTTTATCAATTGGAAAGTATGTCAGAGTGTTAACGATGTAGTCATGTATCTGTCCATGTATTATGTACTTTAAAAATTCTACCGGAAGTTCCAGCTGAAGACCATTATGCATTGGCACTCAAGAAGGCCTTGTTGTCTTTTTGTTGGAAATTACTGGGCTGCAATGGAGATGAAAAACAGAAACAGATTGTGGTTGTACTCTAAATCTTTCAAGGCTCTGGATGATTTCTTTTAGACAAATATTTCTACCCTCCCAATGAATTGGCGATTGCAACAGGTATGTGAAATACTGCCTTCAGGATACAATGAAAGCCTTACAACCGGAAATTGGATTCAAGGTTTGCACCCCTTGACCCAATCAAGAACACATGTAAAACAAATTCTGATGATGCTTTTTTTAAGAAAGAAAAAAAAAGAGATTTTTCGATTGATATGAAAACGACTCTGGGAGATGCTACTTATAGGGTTTTTCACGTCTGTTGGAAACAGACAAGTTTCTCTTCACGTAACGTCAGGTCCCTTCATCAACAGACATTAATGGTGTCTGTTGGATTTAGAATTTTCTGGAACGTTTTCTAACGGTCCAAACAGTTACGTATCAAAAAACATTCCAACATTCTCCCCCTATTTTCAAAAACCATAAAACAAAGTTAAAAACTTTTAAATCGGAGGGACTGCATCACCGAAATGACTGCCTACGTACCCGAGTGGGATCAAGCCAACGTAGTTCTAGCACGATTGAGACTAAGCATCATCGTTGAAACCAATACATAAATGATAGGTACCTTCTGGGTTTGAACCTTCACTTAGTGTAAGAAACTCAAAGCTTTATCGATATTCTATGGTGAAACTAGTCTTGAACCAAGAATCCCTTATGACAAAACCGGAGTCTCCACACATATTGATTCCATAAGACATGTGTTCTGTAGCCAAGAACTATAAAGGCCTTGTGCTTATATCCTTATTCATGAGTCTTCTTTAGAGAACGGTCTTCTTCTCTTAGGAAACGGCCCACATTTCCATACTCATATAGGTAAGTCTCGAAGGTGTTTATGCGAGTCACCTTTTACTAATCACAGACTCATTAAGGATTTACATCCATCCTATTTTCTTGCAGAAAAAACCAGCACTAACTTGAAATGGGAAGTTTTATGTTAATGCTCCATAATCTACAGCCATAACTTGTTGGTACCACATTGAACCTTGTTTATCCTTTTCAAAACATAGGTTGGGTTTCTGCTATGGGAGATCAACCTTCCTTCACATACCTTAGTTCCATTTCATTACATTTTATTGAAGCAACTGAATATGGTAGACTTTTTGTGAATGGGTGTGCCAAATTCCTCTTTGATTCAATAAAGTTAACCGTAACTACTCCCCTCTTGAGTAGTTGCCTAACCATTTGGTGTCTCAGACTCGCATGTCTACACTTTCCATTATAAGTCTTATTAGAGACATTATAGATTGTAGCTTGATTATCACAATTAATCAAAACTCCTGGAGATGGCTTCTTCCAAAGTGGAATTTCCATAAGAAGGTCCCTAAGCCATTCTGCCTCTTTACATGCATTCGTTAAGGCTATCAATTCTGAAAACATTGTTGAATCAGATATACAAGTTTGCTTCTTGGAACTCCAAGACACAGCAGCACCCCCTAAAGTAAAAATCCATCAAGATGTCGACTTGGACTTGGATTCTACTTTGTTCCAGTTAGCATCGCTGTAAACTTCCAATACAGCGGGATAGCCTTGGTAATGCAAACCAAAATCAATTGTTCCTTTCAAGTAAGCCATAACTCGGGAAACCGCTTTCAGGTGTTCGAACAGGATTAATTGAGAAACGACATAATACCCCCACCGCATGGGCTATGTCCGGTCTTGTGCAATGCATATCATACATAAGACTCCCAATAACACTGGAATACTCAAGTTGTGCATGAGTACGACCGGTGTTCTTCGTTAAATTGATAGTATGGTCTAAAGGAGTAGGTGCTGGATCGTCATCAAAATGATCATACCTTTTGAGAAATTTCTCAATATAATGAGATTGGGTTAAAGCCAACTCATTCCCCTTTCTTAGGATCTTAATTCCCAAGATTACATCAGCCTCTCCTAAATCCTTCATATCAAAGTTAGAGCCAAGAAACCTTTTTGTTTCTTCCACCACAGATATGTCAGATCCAAAAATAAGCATATCATCAATATATAAACAGAGAATCACACATCCAGAACTATCATGCTTACTATAGATACATTTATCCGCATCATTCACCACAAAACCATATGACAAAACCACTTCGTCAAACTTCTCATGCCATTGCATGGGAGCTTGCTTCAAGCCATAAAGAGATTTAACTAACTTGCAAACCTTCTTTTCTTGGCCTGGAAATATGAAACCTTCAGGTTGTTCCATATATATCTCTTCTTCCAAATCTCCATTTAGGAAGGAAGTTTTGACATCCATTTGATGAATAATTAACTTGTGAATAGAAGAAAGTGTAATTAAACAACGAATAGATGAGATGCGTGCAACAGGAGCATATGTATCAAAATAATCAATTACATGTCTTTGCCTATAACCCTTAGCAACTAATCTGGCTTTGAACTTATCAATGGAACCATCGGCATTCATTTTTCTCTTGAAAATCCATTTACATCCAATAGGCTTTACGCCTGGAGGTAAATCACAATATATCAAAGTACCGTTGGTCAAAAGAGAATTCTTTTCATCATTGATAGCCTCTTTCCAAAAACTAGCATATTTGGAACTCATAGCCTCAGCATAAGTTTTAGGGTCATCATCAACATGCGCAACATATTTGGTAATATTAAGAATTGTATTCTTATCACCTTCTACAAGATATGTTATAAAGTCTGGACCAAAACTTGTCTCTTTTCTTGCTCTCTTACTCCTTCTAGGTTCGATATCTTCTATGGGTTCAGAAATATCCTCTATGTCTTGAGTAGGAATAGAATGATCATCATTCTCATTAGTCTCTTCAGATTCTAGACTAGGTAACAATGAATTCTCCATGGGTTGCATTTGAGAACTGTTCCTATTTAAATTCTCAAAGAATTCCACATCTACAGATTCTATAATCTCGAAAGTATCAAGGATTAAAAATCTGTAGGTGATACTATTAAGAGAGTATCCCACAAAAGCACATTTATAAGCCCTGTTTCCTAGTTT
The DNA here is from genome assembly GCA_023529315.1 of Papaver bracteatum. Taxonomy (NCBI): domain Eukaryota; kingdom Viridiplantae; phylum Streptophyta; class Magnoliopsida; order Ranunculales; family Papaveraceae; genus Papaver; species Papaver bracteatum. Next base: position 118,209 of record JAJJWX010001013.1, read on the forward strand.
TGGTCTTTTAGGATCAGGCTTTCGAACATATGCCAAACAACCCCAGACTTTAAGTCTCTTCAAGTTTGGTTTCCTTTTAAACCACAACTCATAAGGAGAAACATTCTTCTTTTTCAAAAGAACCCTATTCAAAATATAACATGCAGACAACATAGCTTCACCCCACAAAGAATTAGGCAAACTAGAACTTATAAGCATGCAATTAACCATATCAATCAAAGTTCTATTTTTTATTTCAGCCATACCATTTTGTTGAGGTGTATAAGGTGCAGTAAATTGATGAATTAAACCATGCTCTTGAAAAAATAATTTAAATTCATTAGGAAAATATTCACCACCACGATCAGAACGTAAAATCTTAATTTTCAGTCCTAATTGTGTCTCTACTTCTGCTTTATATATTTTGAACATGTCAAAAACATCATCCTTAGATTTCATCAAATATGTGTAAGCATATCTAGTACTATCCTCTATAAAAGGGACATAATACTTATTTCCACCACGAGTGGCAGAACCATGCAAATCACCCACATCACTATGTACTAATTCAAGTAAGGAAGAATTTCGTACTACAGACTTATGGGAAATTCTAGTTATCTTTGCTTGCACACATATTTCACATTTAGAAGCATGATCAAAATTGCAATCAAAAAATCAAACCTAATCGATTAATGTTTCTAAGGGAACCATAATTTACATGACCAAATCTACCATGCCATAGATTAACAGAGTCAAAAATATAAACAGAACCATTATTTATTATATTAAGCTTAATCATCCCATTACAAGCATATCCTTGTCCAATAAACACACCATTTTTGGACAATACAAACTTATTAGACTCATAGGTCGTCTTGAATCCAGCCTTCATAACAAGGTCGCCGGAAACAAGGTTCTTTATCATTTCAGGGACATGTAATACATTAGTAAGAGTAACGGTCTTTCCCGAAGTAAACGAGAGTTCAACAGTGACTTTCCCAATGACTTTGCTATGTTGGCCGTTTGCGGAGACAACTTCGTTTCCTTCTCCACTAACCGGTTCATAAGTCTTGTAAAGATTTCTATCCTTACAGATGTGGATGGTTGCACCATTGTCGTACCACCATCCACTAAGTTTCAGCAATGACATTGGCGGCTTGCACTACAATCACAAGATTGTCATCGACCATATTTGCCTCCTTTTTCTGGTTCTGTTGTTGTTTCATTTTGAGACGACAGTCACGAGCAAAATGGTCGGGTTTGTCACAGAAGTAGCAATTGCCCTTCTTCTTACTCTTCTTGTTGGGATGATTCTTCTTCTTAAATTGGGTATCATTCTTAGGTTTCAAAGGATTTGGTGTCTCTACGCTATTTACCTTAGAATGGTTTCCAGAATGTGGACTATCCTTAAATTCTCGTTTACGAGAGTCCTCTTCTATGCGAAGATGACGTTGTAAGGCCTCTAAATCATAGTCAGTCTCAGCATGCTTAAGTTTCTTCTTATAACCATTCCAGGAAGGGGGAAGACGAGAAATAATAACACCAACAATAAACCAGAAGGAATTTCATATCCAAAGCATCCTTAAGATGATTAACAATGAGTAAAAATTCATTGATGGGCAATGATGACTTACTGTCAACCATCTTAAAATCCATGAAGTTGCAAGTCAGGAATTTCTTGTTGCTTTCCTCAAAAATCTTATATTTGTTGTCAAGCGCAGTCCACAATCCCTTTGCAGTCGCAATACTCCGATGTGCATTGTAAACAGAAGTTTCCAGGGCATTCAAAATATGTCCACGACACATGAAATCATCTTCCTGACGCTTCTTTCGTTTGGTAATCAAATCGGGGAGTATCTTTAATCCGGCGATTTGAATCTCCACCAATCCATCTTCAAGTATGTACCACAATTTGATGGTCATAAGGAAAAACTTCACAGTCTCTTGCCAACGAGTAAAATTTTCACCATCAAAACGTTCGGTCGAGTCAGGGTTTGGTTCATCACTTGCAGGGATTGTGCAGTAGCATTCGAAGTTGAAGATTCACCCTCCATTGCCAGAAATTATTTGTCTAAAACTGTTGGAAATTTACTGGGCTGCAATGGAGATGAAAAACAGAAACAGATTGTGGTTGTACTCTAAAACTTTCAAGGCTCTGGATGATTTCTTTTAGACAAATATTTCTACCCTCCCAACGAATTGGCGATTGCAACAGGTATGTGAAATCATGCCTTGAGGATACAATGAAAACCCTACAAACCGAAATTGGATTCAAGGTTTGCACCCTTGACCCAATCAAGAACACATGTAAAACAGATTGATGATGCTTTGTTTAAGAAAGAAAATGGAAGAGATTTTTCGATTGATATGAAAACGACTCTGGGAGATGCTACTTATAGGGTTTTTCACGTCTGTTGGAAACATACAAGTTTCTCTTCACGAAACGTCAGGTCCCTTCATCAACAAACATTAATGGTGTCTGTTGGATTTAGAATTTTCTGGAACGTTTTCTAACGGTCCAAACAGTTACGTATCAAAAAACATTCCAACATTCTCCCCCAGGACCCCCTTCGCAGCGCAATTGAAAATATTCCAACACTTTTGACGCACAATTATGTACGTTTCATTTTTAAAAATCTTCATTTTGAGTTTCTAGCAACGGAAACGTATTGACTAATTAACTTAAATGTTTGAAATACAGCTGGACCTATACGAAACAATAGCTGGGTGCCCTGGAGATTACAATCGTGTTTAGATGAGCCCAAGAATTTACATCATGACTTTCCAACTTACATGAATCTTGAATCCCGATCCATTGATAGTTTGCTAACTACATATTTTGTTTTGTAAAACAACAGAGTGCTCGAACTGTCTGGGCTTGTGATTTGTTTCTGTACTCGGCTTATGTTTATATGGGCTTAGGTTTTACAATTTGTTTACCACAACCCATTTTTGAATTAGTTGTTCCTCTTTCTTTTGTAATTGTCAAAATTAACATGGTTTTTTTGGGGACCATGGTTCTATTTTCCTAGGGATGTTTTCAGCGAGGACATATTCTTTGCGACGTAATCGAACTATTGTTCAGTTTGGAAATATTTTTTGCAACATAACCGAACTATTGTTCGGTTTGGAAATGTTTTTTTCAACATAACCGAACTATTGTTCGGATAGGAAATGTCTGTGAGGTAACCGAACTGACCAGTTCAGTTGGAAAATTTTTTCTGTGACGTCACCGAACTGACCAGTTCGGTTGAGAAATGTTTTTTGCAACGTAACCGAACTTATGTTCGGTTGGGAGTTATTTTTGCGAAATAGCAAAACTGTTTTCGGTTGGGAAATATTTTCTCTGACGTAACCGAACTGACCATGGTCCCCAAAAAAACCATGGTCCCAAAAAACGATTCCAAAATTATTACCATGTTGGAATTCAGAATTTGATATGTTCTGAATATGCTTATTATTCCATTTATGTAGAATCATCATTTTCCCCTGTCTGGATTTGAGGACATTAATTAAGGAATGGTGAAATTGAGAACGTAACCAAGTAAAAATCTCCTAACTGCACAAGGCACCGTTTGAATTCCCAATGTTTTAACTTGAAAACAAATTGCTTTGCCAGCAAACTTATTGTTGATTGCAGCTTAATCCCAAGTCAAGATTGCATCATATTTCTCTCTGTATGAGCTCATCTTCTTAAACTAAATCTTTAACATATGGTTGTATTTGACAAGTAAATGTAATGATGGTTGCAATGGACAGCATAGATCCAACACAAATATGTCCTATTATCTTTATGTTTTTTCTTTCTTCCTCCCGATTAAGAAACAAATCACCCAAAAATTCACATCTTCAAAAATATGTATGCAATTTTAATAAAATTTATATTTTTGGAAAGGGTATAATTAGATGGTCTACAAAATAAGATTCATTATTGATGGTAAATTTGAAAAAAAAAATTCAGAAAAATATAGCTAGGATGAAATTAGTTGCATCCTCGCTTATGCTAAGATTGGAAAAATTATTCGAAAAATAGTTAGGATAAAGTTGAATGCATCCCGATTTAAATTAAGAAAAGAAATCCTCAAAAAAATAGGTAGATGAATCTCACTTGAATTTTTCTTCATTTATGTAATTGTTCAGTGAGTCTCGAGTAGAGCTGTCAATTCCTAACTTGATTGTGAGTTGGACCTAGCTTGGCTTGTTTCAACTTGCCCGGGCAGCTTGTTGTCTAAACAAGCCGAGTTAGGGTTGGCATATCTAACCCTAGTAGAAAACAAGCCAAGCTAGGGTCAACCCGCGGGTTCACGGGTTGGCTTGTTAGTTACCTATTTTAAAGATTTTATCTAATAGAAAAGTGTTCATTTGTAGTCCAGTGGTTGTTATGCTAAGTGAACACCTAGCTGAGCTAGGTTCAATCCTCCCTAACAGCGTAATTTTAAACATTTTTTTTTTTAACTTTCAACATTTTTTTTTTGGTTGTTATGATAACTAACAAGCCAACCCGTGAACCCTACAAGCCAACCCGCGGACAAGCTAGGGTTTGGATTTTGGGCTTGTTGATGAATAGCACTAGGGCTAGGGTTGACCCTAGCTTGTCAACGGGTTCACAAGCTAGGGCCGGGTTGACCCTAGCTTGCCCCGTTGACAGCTCTAGTCTAGAGTAAGTGAACTTCCACACTGAGATGATTTTGGGCTACGAAAGTACTTATCTGACAAAAGACTTTTAAGTATGACCGGTCATAAAGGTCTAAAGATGAGTTGATTAATGATGTGAAATTGGACATTTTCCTATGGAGTTTGGATATGGACATGTTCAAAGGTTATTCAACAAATCAAATTCTTTATAACTGGGACGATTTAATTATTCAGTAAATACCTTTCATTTCTTTTTCGGATTTATTTCGTTTGAACTCTTGTAAATAATTTTTTCTTTCAATATATATCCTTTTCTTCTCAAAAAAAAAAAAATTATGACCGGTTATGAAATGTGAAACTCTAGGGTTACTGATGCAAACCAATACAACCTTCGTAGCCGGTACAACTTAGTGGGGAACTTTTCGTAACCAATATAAATTTATGGGAACAGATACGAGGAGATTATTGCTTACGGTGTGGATGAATCCGCGGATTTCAAACTCTAACCGTAACCAAACCGCTAAAAGTATGGATGTGAAAATCTCACCCGTATCCGGCCAATAAATCCTGGATAGGTTTCCAACCGTAATTTTACGGACGAATACGGGTGAAATCCGCGATTCGAGACTTTTTGCTTATCCCTAGCTAAAAGTATAATTGTGCAATGGAACTTAAGTTTTGATTTTGTAAACAACCCATGATCCTTCTATCATCTATGCTTTAAGACTCCATATATTCTCAGGAAGAATGAAAGTAACACCTATCTAGGGGTGAGCATTTAATCCGTAATCCGCAGATTTAACTGGGACCAACCGTATTTTTGCGGATGGATGTTCGGACTGTTCACTAATGGGTTGGACGCGGATGAGATTTTTGGAATCCAACGGATTACGGATTGGGCTTGGTTGCAACCTTGAAAATCCGTTGGACATCCATATCCGTTAGATTAAGGGCATTTATATAGTTTCTAGAAAATATATAGATAGTTTTGGAATTTTTAAGATGTTTGCTTGGAGTGTTGTCCATGGCACTTATATATTTATATACCTATATTAAATGTGTAGGTTCTATAGGAAGTCATCTATATTTGTTTTATTTTTTATTATAAATAATAACTAACACAGATCCATTGGATTATCAGCACCCAATCCGTTCATCTGTGCATCCATTGGATGTTGGATTGGATACAGATACCTAATTTGAATTCCTTAGTGAATTGGATTGGATGCAGATGAGGTAAAAAACCGGTCCATACCGGCCCATGCTCATCACCACTGGTAATCGCAAAATAGGAGATAGTATCAGCTATTTGACGGCCCAAAGCCACCTGAAAATCTAAAATGGAACAGTCCTCAGTCTCCTCACTGAAGCCCAATATGGATAAAGACTCGCTCATGCCCATACCCAAACCGGAAAAACCTAACTGAGCCTACATACCAAACCCAACAGGGAGTATTGGCAGTCACTGTTGTCTTTGATTACATACATCCCAGAAAGTATCAAATGTTCATGAAAAGATAGAGAAATGAGGCTGTGTGAAATTGTCAACTGAACAAATTTATGTTTCATTTACAAAAATGATTAACATACGCCACTTGCTAGCAAACTATTATTAGCCGTGTCGTGGCACTTTTTTTAACCATCTAAGCCTTGAGTAAACTTGTACAGAACAAATGGGTTTTTGATTTGCCTATTAAAGTAAAGGCGTCCACTAAAACAAATTAACATGCAAAAATTACATCTTACATATGGTTCTAAGCCTTGGAAAAACATAGTGACAGAATTGACTCAGACCTTCCAATTATCATATCGGCAACTTTGTTCCCGTCTCTTTCTAATCTCAACGGTAACTAAAATTTGAGTTCGAGATCTCATTCGTATAATCGTATTAAATCTATAGTCTACTCAATTTACCCCAACATCTCAAGACCCTCTTTTATTCTTGGTATTATGAAGCGTTTTAAAAAATTGAAAGTTTCATAGACGGTCATCCCAAATAAGAACTTTATTAAGAAACATAAATCACAAGAAAGTAAAAAAAAAAATTTGACTAAAGGGCAAAATTGATTAAAAATATCGTTGTGTCACCCAAAAAGTGACACAAGATAACAAAAAGTTACACCTAGGAATGCATCAGTGCATTCCAATTACAAAGCAAAGTGGACAACTGAAATTCTGCAAAAATTTGCGACTTCAAACCCCAATTAAACATCAAACATTTAATCTCCTTAATTAGCTATCCAAATCTTTCTTCACATTATTATGAACTCTTGTATTTCGTTCATTCCAGACACACCACCAAATAGCAAATGGCAGTATACTCCAAATTTTCTTCTTTCTGCTTCTGGCTCTTCCCCGGCATCCATCATTCCATTCCCATATGTTTGACTTCACATTTCTAGCTAAAACCCAATTTATGTTGAAACCTTTAAGAAAATAAGCCCAAATATCCAAAACAAACTTACAGTGCAGGAACAAATGCTCATTAGTTTCCAGACAGGCTTCACAGAAAACACAGGTTGGGTCTTGGACTAAACCAGCATTGTATAAATAATTAAAAGGTTGGCGCACCATTGAAGTACAGAGTCCAGACAAGAAAGGAGACCTTTAAAGGAACATTAGAGTTCCACAGTTGCTTATCAGGGAAGGATAACAAACCACCAGTTTCAAGAGCAGCATAAGCATTAGCCACTGAAAAATCATCTCCATAACGCCATTGTCTTGAATCTTCATTCACAAACCGGGAAGGGTCACCAATAATCTGCAGTAAATTTTCCACCTCCAACACCTCCTGCTCATGAAGAGTTCTAGAAAAGCTAAGAATCCAGACACCTTCATCCGAGATCAAGTCACTTACCATAGCATGTTTATGTCTTGCAATCTGAAAGAGAGAAGGAAATAAATGTTTCAGTGGAAATTCCCCAATCCACACATCATCCGAGAAATGTATACACAAACCAGAACCAATATTCAATATTGTTCCATCTTTCACAAACTCTCTAGATTTCAAAATACCAGACCAAACATTGTGACAGATTGATTTCCTAGTCAAAGAAGGAAAAAAAGCCTCCACTGCACCTCCAAATTTCTGATTTATAATTCTTCTCCATAAAGAAAATTTCTCTGAGCCATATCTCAAAATCCATTTAGAGTGCAAAGCCTTGTTCATCAACTGCATCTTCTTAATACCAATACCACCTCTACTCTTTGGCAAAGTAGTTCTTGTCCAAGACACCCAACTCCTCTTTTTAGTAGAATTGGTCGATCCCCAAAGAAAGTTTCTTAAAATTTTCTCAATTTCTTTAAAAACCAACACAGGCATTTGAAACATTGTGAGATAGTAGATTGGTAAGCTTGAAAGCACACTCTGAATCATTATCAACCTTTGACCCTTAGAAAGATATCTTCTTTTCCATCTTGAAAGTTTTTGTTGCAGTTTATGAATGATACCATTCCAAATATTTCTGTTTTTTGACTTACTGCCAAGAGGAATACCTAAGTAATTCATTGGCAATTGAGAGACAGAACATCCAAATATGTCAGTACAAACATCTGCATTATGTAACTGACCCAAACCCACCACAGTACTTTTTCTATAATTCAGTTTAAGACCATAAATAATCTCAAAACCCAGTAAAATGTTTCTTAAATTATGAATTTGAGAATCCTCATCTTTAAGAAAAACAATCAAATCATCAGCAAATTGAAGATGAGTAATCTGAGTACCTTGTTGTGAGACTGAAAATCCAGCTATAAGACCCTCATCTGCAGCTTTTTTGATCATTAAAGAAAGCTCCTCAGCTACTAAAATAAATAAGAAAGGTGATATTGGATCACCTTGTCTTATTCCTTTTTGACTCTTAAACATTTCAGTAGCTTCCCCTTTTAATAAAACTGCAAATCTTGGAGTAGAAATGCACCATTTGATCCAAGATCTCAAAACCAAATCTTTCCAGAGTGATATCCACATAATTCCAGTTTACATTGTCAAAAGCCTTCTCAAAGTCTACTTTGCAGATTAAACCAGTATCATTTTGTCTTCATTTTGAATCAATAAGTTCTGAGGAAATTAGAATATTGTCTTGAATCCGTCTCCCATGGATGGAAGCCCCTTGAAAGTCTAAAATAATAGAAGGAAGCACTACTTTCATTCTCCCAGAAAGCAGTTTTGATATAACTTTATAAACACTCCCAATCAAACTAATGGGTCTAAAGTTATGCAAAGACACAGCTCCACTGCATTTAGGGATAAGGACCAAATTAGTGCAATTAATTCTCCAATCCAGCATACAAGTATGTTCAAATTCTTTCACTACCAACGTAAAACCTTGCTTAATCACACTCCAAGCAACTTTGTAGAATTCCATTGTAAATCCATCTGGGCCTGGACTTTTATTAGTTCCAAAATATTGAATCACAGAGTGCACTTCTTCTTCAGAAAACGGTTTCTCCAAATTTATACTATCTCCAACTGAGATTGTAGGCATTATAAGTTAATCAAACCCTGGTCTCACTTTATGATTTTCAGTAAATAAGGAGCAATAGAACTTTTTTGCTTCTGTAGCTATCTGTTCCTTATCATAAGTGAGAGCACCATCTACTGAAAGGCAAGAAATACTGTTACACTTATACTTGAAATTAGCTAGTTGATGAAGATAAGCAGAATTCATTTCACCTTCTTTAGCCCATTTCTCCTTTGCTCTCTGATTAGATTTCCTAGATATATTCATTGCAATTGAAGAATGTTATTGTTTGGCTTGTTCCCTTTCTACTATCTCTTCATCGGATATACCCATCACCTCTTCTAGAGAATCCAGAACATCAATAATATTCTCTAAATTATCAAGCTGAGAATGCATATTTCCAAAAGTACTCTTCTGCTAACCCTTAATGAAATATTTTAAAGCCTGTAACTTCTTAGCAAAGATAAAACTTGGTTTTCTAGTGAAAACTAAAGAATCCCACCACAATTTGAGGTTATTCAGAAAATCAGGGTGAGATAAAATAAAATTATCCAGCCTAAAAGGAGCTTTAAATGTATCACCTGAGTTACAACAAAATAAAATTGGTGTATGATCTGAAACAGGTCTTCCAAGTCTCAACTGCACTGGAGCAGGGAAATGTTCATTGAAATCAGGAGATAATATATAGAAATCTGTCTAACCTGATAAGCAAAGGTTGTTGTTGAGAATTTGTCCAGGTAAATCTCCCACCTGCCATTGGTAAATCTAATAAAGAGAACCTGTTAACAAAAGCTTTAAAAGATCTCCTATTCCTCAAAGCACCACCAGAAATATTTCTCTCATCTGCCGAAAGAATGGCATTAAAATCTTCTCCAATTAGCCAAGGATCATCAAATAGAATTCGAATTTCTCTTAATTTTTGCTAGAATTGAGAGAAGTAGCCCGAATCTGAAGCACCATAGACTGAAGTGAACAACCAAACAAAGTTATATGAAGCATTTCTAAATTTGATAGAAACTGAAAAAGCACCTAATAATTGATCTTCCATATGAACAATGCCTTCCTTCCACATGACAATAATCCCTCCTGAAGAACCTTCTGAAGGTAAGTAAATGTAATTACACCTATTATTGCCCCAAAAATAACGAATGGGACTATCATCTACCTTCTCAGTCTTGGATTCCTGAATAGTACAAATAGTGGGATTATACTTCAAAATTGCATTGCGAATAACAATTAGTTTAGAATCATGTCCTAAACCCCTTATATTCAAGCTCATTATCTTATGATCCATTAACATCTAAAGAAGCCCTAGAAGTTATTGGATTAAACAACAAATCCAATTCCAAATTCTCAGTTTCAAAAGTACAATGAACTGCTTCAATCTCCTCCTCATTATTCTCAGTTTCAATCTGCTCATCTGGATCAAAAGCTCCTAACCCATCATCATCTTCTCTTAAAGGAATTTCCATATTCATTACTGTCCTTGAATCTCTCATAATGAGTTCTTGACAAATTAATCTCATGTTTGGATGATCTATAGAGATACCCAATTTCTTATCAAAACTTAATTGAGCATCAATTTTGTTATTCAACTCTGTAGCATCATCCTGAGAATTCTCTGAGATAGAATGAATTGAGCTGGTAGAACAATGATTTGAAATATCATTTAACTTCGAACTCGGCAAAGATAGATTGTCATCCAATGGATAATTAGGGCATCCATCTTGAATATGTGTAAGGCTATTTAGTTGCGACATCGAGTTTGAAGCAACATTGCCTGTACTATTCACAATACCATGCGGATTTAGTTGTATCGGATCATAGGCAGGAGTTCCCATCAAAATGGTAGGACTGAATTCATCATGAGAAGACATCCCCCCATCTGGCCCATATCTTGATCCAGTACACCAAAGCGGTTCGGGTCATGGGTAGGAGTTCCCATCAAAATGGTAGAGTCGAAACCCGTAGGTAACGCTCCCCCATCTGGCCCATATCACGACCCGAACCTGAACCCGACTTTTTCTTTCGAACCGTCACCCATGGAATACAAATATCACCACTTGGTTCTGAAATAGAAGCAATAGGAGTAGTTAGGTTACCCCTTAGCTGCCTGTCTGCTACCTTCCGCCAAACCAAATTTAACTTCTTTACCGCCGAATTCGTAGAAGAAGTTGAATTTGAAATTGACCTAGACTTATTTTCAGGCGATAAAGTCGCCTTAGAATAAGTAGTCAAATTCGTTGGAGTTGAATCCTGGGAAGTAGATCTTGACCGAGTTGCAAATCCGCGCTGATTTTCCTCCTCAGTCACTACCACGGACTTGATCCTGTGATGATCATGACGAAGTTCCTGATTATCATCCAATCAATCTTGCAACCACTTGATGCTCAACCAATGACCATGAAAAAGCACGGCCACTGGGATTTTACTGAGCTCAGACGAGACTTTTAATTTGCAGCAATTTAATTTGTCCAAGTTTAAAGTAGTAATATGAATATCAACTAATTTACCCCATGAAGAAACAATCGAATGAAAAGTGGCCGAATTCCACAAATGTAATGGTAAACCACGAATCCCTATCTAGTGATCCGTATCACGGGAATTAGCTTTGTAGAGAAGAGCATCATCAGTAGACCATTGTCTTAACGAAATCTTTGAATTTCCGATATTGAGAAGCTTTTCTTCTGAAAAATAATTGAACAAATCTCTTGACCTTGCATCAAAGAAAGCTAATTTTCCATTGATAGCTCGTAAATTCAATTTACCAGACCATTTAAAAGACTTCATCAAACCTGTAGAGATTTTATTCCATCCCGAATGGAAATTTAAAACCTTCACCGCAATTCCAAGTTCTCCTATTGGTTTCATCTTCCAATTATGCAGATTATCCTTCAGAAGAGGAAAATCATTGGCCCCCAAGATGAAATACTTTTTTTGAGCAGCAGATGGTAACACTGAAGCCCAAAACGATTTCCAAGTCGCACCTTCAAATCCCGCAGGGATACAAATGAATCTTTGACGAGAGTCCGTAGCCGGATCAAATCTTGATATCTTCAGAAAAGACCCAAAATAGTTTGATTGCATCTCAATTAGAAAAACAATTTGATCGAATCTT